>CM029602.1:15042162-15165089 GCA_017311375.1 Mytilus coruscus | reverse complement strand
TAAGTATCAAGTTCTACGTTGATGCATCCAGCTACTGTGTCATGCTGAGAGGTATTAAGCGGGTGAAAGCGAATAATGATGACTGTCTTGTATAAATGAACAGGAAATGAAATTTTAAAATTCATTGAATAGTGTCTTCGACTGCTTAATTATATATTAAAACAGATATTTTAGTGGTTATGATTATATTAATAAAAACGTTTTAAGTAGGTTTGAAACTTATGCAACTTTTGGGGTTATAGAATTAGACATATCTGAAAACTGGCTGCTAGCGTAGTGGCTGCTAGCGAGTGACTGCTAGCTTGAGTCTGGTGATTTTCAGAGGTTATTTTAGGCAGTTTAAATGTAGAATTAAGGGATTTGGCGTTAAATCACAGCGATCTTAATATTCAAAGATGTAGAATTCAATTCATGTCTTGTAATAAAACTTTTATGATAAGTTCAGAAGATCAAAATTTCCTTTATTCGATCAAATTGGCCGATGTAGGCATCAATAAAATGGTTCATTGTATTGCTAATACATCATTTATAGACAGTAAGTGAGAATTTTAAGGTTCAACAGGAGGTATATTTTCTCTGACCCCTATATATATCGGGGAGAGTTTAGTGCTTATCCTTGACCATTTTATGTTGGGTTTTAACAGACGGGAGGGTAAAAGCTTATCTCCTTTCTACACTGGAGAGGTTTAAGGCAGCTGACTCCTAAATAGTTATTTTTACACTATTTGTTTGGCGGACCTTCGGTTTGGCGGGTTTTTGAAAGACAGGTTTGTGTACCTTCTGTTTGAGTAGGTTACATGTATTGTATTGTGACTGTCATTTGTTTTTGTGTTGTGTATAGATATAGGAAGATGTGGTATGAGTGCCAATGAGACAACTCTCCATCCAAGTAACAATTTATAAAAGTAAACCATATTGTGTATAGTTAATGTTGTGTAGACCTTTTAAGTTTTTTTGAGATGCTGATCTAAGCCTAATAAATGTTTATACATACTTTTCTTTTGTTTGAAATTTGCCAGAGAGATTTAAAAGATTGAAGAGTAATTATAAAATTTTATTCTAAAAATGCATAATTAAAATCCATTTATCTTTTATTTGTTTTCTATAACTATTAGCATTTACTTTTCCTTAGTGCTGGTTCAGTTAATCAGCATGCACGATTAGAGTGATATATTTTTCTCATTGGTTCAGTTAACTTTACATTTTACCTGGCTGGTCCATTTCAATTGGTCTTGCTTGTAATTTCTACCCAGTAAAGATTTCTTTCAAATCACTATATTCGTATGGTCATTCTTCTAATCAGTTTTCTCTGAACAGGTCATAATTTTTATTAAGTTGACGCGTCGATCGACTTAAATTTATAATTCTTGAAATACCCGCACACCCAGCCCTATTTTAATTATATTTTTATTCAGAATTTTCTCTCCCGTGTGTATAGCGGGTTTTTTGAAAGATAGGTTTTTGTACCTTCTGTTTGAGTAAGTTACATGTACTTGTATTGTGACTGTCATTTGTTTTTGTGTTGTGTGTATAGTTTATGTTGTGTAGACCTTTAAGTTTTTGAGATGCTGATCTAAGCCTAATAAATGTTTTACATACTTTTCTTTTGTTTGAAATTTGCCAGAGAGATTTAAAAGATTGAAGAGTAATTGTTTTGATTGTAGATCGAAAACTTTGGCCGCTAATTAACTGTAGTGATTTGGGTGCCGAATTTTACAGATCGTTACCTATTGATAAACAATAAACAAAGAATCATGGAGCACGTAAAAATAAGTGAGATGGTAAAGCGATGAATTTTTGTTTTTATTTAATATTTTAATGCGTTCCAATTAAATAATTAAACTTTGTCATAATAGTTATTGAATTCTTTGGTGTATTTACTGTTTTCTTTTAGAGTACTCTACTTCAAGATATACCTTAATAGAATACACTTTATTTGACTAATTATGCCCATAGTTTATACTAGATTTATGTACAAATCTGGATATTGTATTGAACACCTGAATACATCAGTCTATGGAAAGTGCGAATCGAAAAAAAAAACTTTTCTTATGTGGAGTAGCAATATTTTCTAATATGAAATTGTAAATATGCAGGCACTTCATGGGAAAAAGATGTTTTGGCAATGAAAAATATGTTTGATATTTAAAATGTCAATAGATAAACTTCGGAATTACTTCACGCGACAAACAGGAGAGTTTTATGTTTAACTATAAATCAATAGAGTCTGAAATCGATTATTACCAACCTGTCAATGTCGTTTTAAAGGAGAAAAGAGCCAAGTGCATCTGCAAAACGAGAAACAAGGCTAGATATCTTTATGGATATATCAAATGTCAACATATCATTTAAAAACAAAACAAAAATAAGTCCTGAAATATGTTCAATAGTAAAATAATAGCAAAGTTATGTCCATAGAAAATATTTAGTGCTATGTTTTCGTATGTAAATAAATGATTAAATGCTATTTATATTATAGATGCTATTCTTTTTTATGTAATTGCAGTATTTTCTTTTGTTTCTATAACTTTTATTTTATATGAGGTATCAGTTTAGAATTACTTAGTAATTACTGGGACTATTATAAAAGTTAGTCCCAGGTAATTAGTAAAACAATAGGATCGTGTATGGACTTGGAAGGGGTAAAAACTCTGCAATGTTGATATGAAAATCCAAAATTTATCGATTCTCAGTCAAACTCAATAAAGATCCATCTAAATTCCAATTAATTTATAAATTGAATAACACCCAACGTTACCTTAATGATATTTGTTGAATAATCAAAATTCTCTATACTGCTGAAATTTACCCAGGGAATTTCCTTTATTAGATAAATCTAATATCAACATCAATAATTGTTTACGTTCATTTTCATGTTCAGTGTTCATTTTACGTCAAAGAGAGGATTAATCGTTCTCTATTATTAAGTTTTCCTTTTTGGACCATGGTGTTCCTTTTGCCCTTCTAACGGTGTATATATTTCCCAACTCGTTCGCTATGTCATTGTCTGTAGTGACGTTTTGTGTGCCATTGGGTAAAATTGCTATCTCATTAATGTATACTCCAAGTTTCCTTATTTCTATAGTGATCACGGTAGATCTCTTGATAAAGACCGCTTGGCTACCGAGGTCCATGGGAATATTGCATTAGAAGCTTGTTAGAAACAACTTATGACCAATCAGCCCTTAATAGTTCAATATCTAAACAGGTTATCACTATGACTGTTATGTTGTTGAAATGTGCAGGCGAAATATTTTCTTCTACATAGTAAAAAATCATATTCTTCTGTAAAAGTAATTGACTATTATAAACTAATGCAGGGTTTTCGCTGGGGTCGCCATTTTCGCATTTGCGAAAAAATAAAAATTCGTTATTGGCGAAAGAATTTGGCGAAAGAAATATAACGGTTCGACTTCGTCCATTATTTACTTTTTCGGTTTACTCGGACTTTTCACTAATCAGACAATACTGAATTCACCTTGAACTCGTTACGATTTTGATGGAAAATCAATAACAAGTTGCTTTTATAAAAAAAAAGACAATACGTGAACCTTAGAACTTTTTATGCTATTTATTAATTCAACTAAATTAAAATTTTATCTCAGTGCTTTCATGGCCATATGTGTGGAGGATGATATTTTCTTTTAAATTATTGTTAATCATGACAATATGAGTGGTGTTAATTATAAAGTGAGATGAAAATAAAAAGGAATGTGTCCATGGGACACACATGATGCCCTGCTTGCATATCATAATAAAGTTTTAAAGGGACATAACTGCAGAACGGTAAACGTGACTACCCAAATTTGTAGTTGATCTGACTTCTGTGGTAATAGGTATGTGTAAATTTCATAATATATGGTTGAGGCAAACTTAAGTAAGAGAACGAAACTTTTATGTTTGTAAATGGGCATAACTCTAGAACAGTAAACGTTACACAATCAAAATTCTAACTTGATCTGTGTTTGTGGTAATAAGCATTGTGTATAAGTCTCATACCATTTGGTTGAGGAAAACTAAAGTTAGAGAACGGAAATGAAAAATTCAGCAATTTTCATTTGAAAAGGGGCATAACTCTAGAACGGTTAAAGTGACGCCACCAATTTCAAACTTGATCTGTATTTTGTGGTAATAAGCATTGTGTATAAGTTTCATAACATTTGTTTGAGGCAAACTTAAGTTAGAGAACGGAAACCAACTCAGTTTAGGGTAAAACGTAATGCCCCACCGCTACGTAGGGGGCATAAAAAGAAATGGATTCCCAGACGTATACTTTCTTAAAGAATGATAATGATTCAAAACATGGACACATGTACCTTCTTTCAAAAATTCATAAAATAAATCTAGACATAATTAATGAGGCATTGCGAACTGGTCAGATAGTAGGAGACATTAAATGTTCCTTACCGACCAATTATCAATAAGTGTAACTCTCCCACGAGACGCATTGAGAGATTTCTTGATCTAATTATAAAACCATTATTGAAGAGGCTTAACTTGAAACAAAAGATTTCATTAATAAAATTGAGTCACACGAGGTCAAAAAGGCATATAAACGCATGCCAACAAGAATACCTTGCGAGGTAGTATAGTTGGGAGACTTTTGAAAGGGACCCATGCTTAAACAATTTTAAGCAAAAATCCTGAAACACTGATAAATTTCTGAATTATAGGCAACAAACATTTATTTAGTTAGCAAAAACGGTTTAAAGTCTTGAGATTTATTACGTATGTTGGTTGAAGGAACCGCATTTCATAATAATTTTAATTTTAAAACACAATTTCACAAATTCAGATATATTTATTAAAAGAATGTTGGTCTCAGTATATTATGTATTTTCAATCTTAATTCTTATATTGATATATAATTGCTTAAACAAATACCCGAACGTAAGATCAAATACACTCTTTTCTAACTTTCCAATGTTTACAGAATCCATTGTATGCTTATTCAGTGTAAAATCCAGAGTTAATTATACCCCACACAACGAGTTGCGGAGGGTATAATGTTTTGAACCCGTCCGTCCGTCCGTCCGTCAGTCCGTCCGTCCGTCCGTCAGTCCTGTTTCTTGTCATCGCAATTCCTCTCAAACCACACAACAGAATTTCATGAAACCTTTTCAGATAATAAGGACATACTACGTAGATGTGCATATCGACAGGAAATTACGATTCAATTTTTCCAGGAGTTACGCCCTTTGAACTTATTTGCCCAATATACTACTGCAACCTTTTGTCATCGCAACTCCTCTCAAACCACACAACAGAATTTCATGAAACTGTGTAGATAATAAGGACATACTATGTAGATGTGCATATCGACAGGAAATTACGATTCGATTTTTTTTTTTGATACAATTTTTTTTCTTACACTTATTTTATTTCTCCAATGACAATGTGGGGACGTGGGGTATGTGAGCGCGCTCACTAAGGTTCTTTCATTGTTTTGTGTATTTGTATTTTTTCTTTTGCATAACATATTTTTGAAAGATTAACATGCAATTGTTAAATCTATTTCCTTATTTAAAAAGTATATAATATATTTTTATTATTAAGAATATGATTATTTCCTGGAATATTAACAAACAGTCTTTATTTTATTTGTTTTATTTTCAGTTTTGAAACGGACATTTTGTTTATCTGATTTGTCAAAATGACATGTGCATAAAATTTATTGTTACAAATCAACAAATCCAAAAGCCTACTATAACTCATTATGTAGAAACCACAACACCATTAATATCTGGCACTGATGTTCGATACCATAGGTCATTAAATCTTGACCATTTAACTTTCACTTGTTTATCAAACGTTGCAACTGTCAACTTTGCTCAAGTAAACACTTACAATGCATACATATAGCTTTAACATACATGTTTGAAAGTGATCTATAGATACATTTAGTTTATTATCATATATCAGATAAGAGAATAAGCGATTTGTGACAATTTCTTTATTGCGACATTTAAATATCTCAGATACCCCCGTATGGAGGTGCTCTTAATTGCAGGAGGCTAATACAGATAAGATGAATAAGTGTTCCGAATGAAGAATAATTTAACTTCTGAATATTCCTCCATAGACTATATTTCTAACTAATTAATGCGTGAACCCTCAGGTATTCACGCAATCAGCTGATTGCATTTATAGCTATCAGCAACAAAGGATTATAATTAATAAAGGTGTTGATTGTATTGTTTCATGAAATGGTGTGGTTGAATTGCTTCACATGTCACTTAAAGGATTTTTTTACAACTTTGATTGAAATAATTGTTTTGAAGTTGGTACTTTACAACGTTTTAGCGACGCACGTGTTTGAAGCATATTTTACGTCTCCTCTTTTACTTTTAACGATGGTCTGGAAAAACTGTTGTTGTGACGAAAAATTTTCAAAAGTAAGAAAAATCTCTTGACTTTTAAATTTTATCCTATAATTTTGATAGAAATAATTGTTTTGAAGTGGTAATTTACAATCGTTTAAGTGACGCACGTGTTTGAGGCATAGTTTAACGTCCAAACTTTTCTTTTAATTATGGTTCGATAAAGAAAACTATTGTTGTGAAGGAAAATATTCAAAAGTAAGAAAAATCTCTAACTTTAGTCTTTATCCTTCGACTAGATGGGAAATATCAGTCTTATAAACTATTATAGATGAGTCCCGTGTTCCCCGGCAGAAGTCAAAAATTATGATTTCATTATCTATATTGCAATTTCACAGTATCTTTTAAAAATAAATGTTTGTGATAATTGTATGTTTATTCATTACATTGTGGATTAAAAATAGATATTAAGAAATATTATAGACAGAGTTAGTTTTCTCGTTTGAATTGTTTTACATTTGGGTTCTAGCTTTATAGCTGACTATGCGGTATGGGTTTTCCTCATTGTTGAAGGCTGTACGGTGACCTTTAGTTGGTAACTTTATGTAATTTGGTCTCTTGTGAAGAGTTGTCTCATTGGCAATCATATAACATCTTCTTATTTTATATAACAATATGACCAACTGCTTTTTGCTAGATAGGAGGAAAATTTTAAACTAAAAATATGTTTATGTTAGTTGGCGAGAAAAATTGAAAGTGGCGAAAAATATATTGTTTTAAGAAAAGAGGTGGCGAAAAGAGAAAATTGACCCAGGAAACCCTGTACTAATGGCTACTAAATGTTTATTATAACCAACAGCATCAGTTATGACAAGTTACTTTTACCAATCCACTTCCGTATAATGCTTGACCACTGGATATGGCATGACAAATTAATGTATTTTTAGAGGATTAACATAGTAGATAAAAGTAGTGGAGCAGGAAATGTGGCACCTTCCAAAGCACATGAGTTGAAGCCTTTGTTCTGGGATTTGTACTGTTCTTACTATTTTTGTGTAGAGTTTGTTGACTATTGTTGGCTGTATTTTTTCTCTGGGTCATGCTTTTGTCTATTTTTCTTTGAACTGGCTTTTAATCCCCCCCTTTTGGTTTTTGTTATTTTTCCATTTTGTCTATTTCTATGAAGAGATAAGATAAAACATAGAATTTTTTATTAGTAAAGATTGCATCATACAAAGTATCCATCACAAGTTATTCCTGATAACAATCTTTCAATGATGAAATACTAACATTTATTACTCTTAAACATATGACGGCAGTAAAGTAAAGATGAACTAAAACTATACATTTATGAATTAGAATAGAAACAAATGTAATATTCTCATTTTGGTAAAACATTTGATTGACCTGATCAGTATCTCTGGACATGAGAATGCATCAAGCAACATTTATTCAAATTTCCATATTTTAATAAATCTTTTAAATTTAATTAAGTACCAAAAATTTTTTACTGAGTACCCAACTAACAACAAGCAGCCATAGCATCATAAAATCATGTGGATAAAGGATGTTAAATTTTCAAAATATCATAAAACAACCCAAAACATTTAATAAAAGTAGCTTACTTAAAATACCTAAAAACAATTTAACGAATTAAAATCAAAAGCAACATTCATCTTTAACAGGTTCAATTCAAAAATTCAATCATTAGAACTTAACCAAACCAAAACTAAGAACAGCAACCTGGCAACTCAATGTAAAGAAATTAAAATCAAAATAGTATACCTGAACATATGCAAACATCAAAACATGTAAATGTAATAAGATCAAATTGATGCTTAAAAAATATATCATTTTCATGTCTTCACTGTATGTAAAAATAACATTGAATATTCATTATCTAATTACTGATCAATGGTAACTTAAAGTAGTACATAACTTTACAGGAGATAACTCTGTATATATCAGCTGAACGTTTGAATCACATTCTATTGTTAAGGAAATATTAAGCTTCGAATTGATCAAAATTAGTGTCTGACAAACAGCTATATATCCAATGAAATTTTCCGATAGAGTGTGTGGTTCAAGTCTTTTGAAATTTATATATTTTTGTCAAAATTTTATGAAAATTAAACGAGTCAAGGTGATTATATTCAAGGTGTTTGGTACCACCTTAAAGCTCATTCATGACTGTGAAAGTGCTTTATAAAAACAATATTTTAAGAGCATTAAAATTGAGACTATCAAAGGTTGATACTTTTTCAAAGTCATTTGCTGGGTTAACCTTAAGCAGGGATGCTAATAGCTAAAGATTGAATCCTTAACACCAGTAAAGAACTGACCATACATGTCAGCCTGAATAGAACAGTCACATTCCATCTAAGTTAAACTTTGCCTAAAGAAAATTGAAAACAGTCTTGTATTGCTCTTACCCAAATATGAAAATGGAATCACATTCTTCAGGATATTCGTAGCAAATGAAAACGTTTTGGTGTAGGTTATTTTTTTAAATATTACCTAAGAATGATTTGGAATTCATATTTTAACAGCTGTTATTTTCTGAAATCTTTTAAAATAATTAAAAGCAATGAACTAATTACATGTAAGTATGTTACCAGATCAATGGATCTGGCCTTCAGTACAAAGTTAAATGAAAGTGTTTCAGATTGTAACTGTACATTCAAGGAAGTTGAAATTTGAAACAAATCCAAGAGAACAGAAACTTAAACTGCCATGACTTTTGTTCCGGTCTTTTATAATTAATTGAATGAGAATTCTTACATAACTAGTGATACACAGACAAAAAAAAAGAAAGATATGCAGGATTATATACAAACTATAAAACTACTGAAGACTGTTTCAAGATAAAATAATATAAAAATTCTAAAAATAATGACTATTTTCTTTTAATAATAACTCATAGCTAGAGAAACAATATAAAACAAAATAAAAAAGAATAGGCAAATAAGTTTTTACTTTTTCTAAAAATTTGATATATTTCATACATCAATTTCAATATATTGTTTAACTTACATTCATTTGAAACTATACTCACTAATACACCATCACCCAAAGACAGAGTAATACAATAACTTGGCCTCAAGTCAAATTTACCCTTATGAACATTAAAACACAGAGCCTAAGGCCCTGAATCTTTGCCTTAAAACTGAAGTATCAGAAAATCATGGGGATGATGTATAAATATAAGTGATGTGTTTTATTTTTGCATTTTCAACATTAAAATATACATTATTGGAAATCTTGAAATAAAAATTCAATTTCCGTGAAAAGTCAGGCAAGATGAGGCAATTATAGGACCCTGTACTTTTTAATGATATATAGTTAAGTAATTCAAACTTCAAATGACATATGAACAAATAATCCAGACTTCAAATGACATTTAAACAAATTATCCGAACTTCAAATGACATTCAAACAAATTACCCAGACTTCAAATGACATTCAAAACAAATTATCCAAACTTCAAATGACATTTAAACAAATAAAAATTCTTTTATTAAAGTATTAAGGCCTTTCCACCATTTCAATATGAAACATGATTACCTTTATTTAACAATTTGTACAAGCCATAAAACTTTTCAAACAAGTGCAGTTCAAAACAATATGTATCAATCTCAAAATAACAAACCATGGTTAAACAGAATTTCAAGATTTTAACAACTTTAATCTCTTACTATAGTTCAAACTAAAGTACATCTCCAAGTACTAAGAATCGAAAATTATAATTTTTCATACATAATTAACGCACAAAATTCAAATATTCAAAAATGCTGTCACATAATTAATTATCTCTTTTGAAGTATGTTTTCGTATTGCAAGCATTTAAATGTTAAATATAAGTAATTCCCCTCTGATACATTTGAAAACTATTTTGGAGAATTAATTGTCTGTTCTACTCAGTACAACAATAGGGTCAAATAAATATTCTTAAATTCTTTGCCTCAAATTGGGCCAGGTCATAGATTCTGTCTATGATACAACCAACAAGGTTTCTTAGAACTAAAGCACTAAAGCATTACTTATTTGGATCTAAATTTGAGGTCAACTCAAGGCTAAAAAGTCATGGTTGAAACAATTATTTCAAAATTGCAACAACAAATTATATAATAAACATAACAAACAACTAGTAAATATACAAACATAAGTACAACAAAAGACTTTTATTCTTAACAATCCAAATCGATTCAGGGTAGATAAGGCCCTCTCATGCAGATCAACAAATGACTTTTATTCTTAACAATCCAAATCAATTTACAGCATAAAAGGCCCTCTCATGCAGATCAACAAATTACTTTTATTCTTAACAATCCAAATCAATTTACAGCATAAAAGGCCCTCTCATGCAGATCAACAAATGACTTTTATTAACAATCCAAATCAATTTACAGCATAAAGGCCCTCTCATGCAGATCAACAAAAGACTTTTTAACACTCCAGATCAATTTACATCATAAAGGCCCTCTCATGCAGATCAACAAAAGACTTTTAGTCTTAAGAATCCAAATCAATTTATATCATAAAAGGCCCTCTCATGCAGATCAACAAAAGACTTTTATTCTTAACAATCGAAATCAATTCACAGCATAAAAGGCCCATCTCATGCAGACAATTGAATTCATTCATTATAATAGATTAAACAATAAAAGTTTATAAACTACATACCTTTATTAAGGGCTTAGTCCATTAGATCAAATGTGGGAGGCAGGTAGGAAGTTTTATTAATGGACTTGGGTAATGTGTCATTTATGATTGTATGTTCATTTGATGTATACAAAATTACTACAAAAGTATTGAAGTTGTAAGGGGTTTTGAAAGTCACTTCCTACCCTCCCACTTCCATTTTAATGGAATAGTCCTATGGAGTTTTCCTTTACTCCTGTGTATATTTAGACATAGGATATTAGAGCTCTTTATTCCTGTGATACTGGATATCTATATTTGTTAGGATAGGTGATAACTTCAAATTACTTTGTAGAATACAGAAAATTATCATTAATAAAGGGATTTCAAACATTATGGATAATGGAAGTTCCAACTCTTTATACAACAAAAATACCAGGATGTTTCAAGCACTTTAACAAAGGTTAACAAAGCAAAATAACTCTAACTTGGAACTACAATTTTTCTGCTTTAAAACATGTGTATAAATTAATGTATTTTTAGAGGATTAACATAGTAGATAAAAGTAGTGGAGCAGGAAATGTGGCACCTTCCAAAGCACATGAGTTGAAGCCTTTGTTCTGGGATTTGTACTGTTCTTACTATTTTTGTGTAGAGTTTGTTGACTATTGTTGGCTGTATTTTTTCTCTGGGTCATGCTTTTGTCTATTTTTCTTTGAACTGGCTTTTAATCCCCCTTTTGGTTTTTGTTATTTTTCCATTTTGTCTATTTCTATGAAGAGATAAGATAAAACATAGAATTTTTTATTAGTAAAGATTGCATCATACAAAGTATCCATCACAACCCAGTTATTCCTGATAACAATCTTTCAATGATGAAATACTAACATTTATTACTCTTAAACATATGACGGCAGTAAAGTAAAGATGAACTAAAACTATACATTTATGAATTAGAATAGAAACAAATGTAATATTCTCATTTTGGTAAAACATTTGATTGACCTGATCAGTATCTCTGGACATGAGAATGCATCAAGCAACATTTATTCAAATTTCCATATTTTAATAAATCTTTTAAATTTAATTAAGTACCAAAAATTTTTTACTGAGTACCCAACTAACAACAACAGCAGCCATAGCATCATAAAATCATGTGGATAAAGGATGTTAAATTTTCAAAATATCATAAAACAACCCAAAACATTTAATAAAAGTAGCTTACTTAAAATACCTAAAAACAATTTAACGAATTAAAATCAAAAGCAACATTCATCTTTAACAGGTACAATTCAAAAACTCATTAATCAGAACTTAACCAAACCAAAACTAAGAACAGCAACCTGGCAACTCAATGTAAAGAAATTAAAATCAAAATAGTATACCTGAACATATGCAAACATCAAAACATGTAAATGTAATAAGATCAAATTGATGCTTAAAAAATATATCATTTTCATGTCTTCACTGTATGTAAAAATAACATTGAATATTCATTATCTAATTACTGATCAATGGTAACTTAAAGTAGTACATAACTTTACAGGAGATAACTCTGTATATATCAGCTGAACGTTTTAATCACATTCTATTGTTAAGGAAATATTAAGCTTCGAAATGATCAAAATTAGTGTCTGTCAAACAGCTATATATCCAATGAAATTTTTCCGATAGAGTGTGTGGTTCAAGTCTTTTGAAATTTATATATTTTTGTCAAAATTTTATGAAAATTAAACGAGCCAAATTAATTTTATTCAAGGTGTTTGGTACCACCTTAAAGCTCATTCATGACTGTGAAAGTGCTTTATAAAACAATATTTTAAGAGCATTAAAATTGAGACTATCAAAGGTTGATACTTTTTCAAAGTCATTTGCTGGGTTAACCTTAAGCAGGGATGCTAATAGCTAAAGATTGAATCCTTAACACCAGTAAAGAACTGACCATACATGTCAGCCTGAACAGAACAGTCACATTCCATCTAAGTTAAACTTTGACTCAAGAAAATTGAAAACAGTCTTGTATTGCTCTTACCCAAATATGAAAATGGAATCACATTCTTCAGGATATTTGTAGCAAATGAAAATGTTTTGGTGTAGGTTATTTTTTTTAAATATTACCTAGAATGCTATGGAATTAAGATTTTAACAGCTGTTACTTTCTTAAATCTTTTAAAATAATTAAAAGCAATGAACTATTTACATGTAAGGATGTTACCCGATCAATGGATCTGGCATTCAATTTGTACAATGTAAAATGAAAGTGTTTCAAATTGTAACTGTACATTCAAGAAAGTTTAAATTTGAAACAAATCCAAGAGAACAGAAAATTAAACTGCCATGACTTTTGTTCCGGTCTTTTATAATTAATTGAATGAGAATTCTTACATAACTAGCGATACACAGACAAAAAAAAATGAAAGATATGCAGGATTATATACAAACTATTAAACTACTGAAGACTGTTCAAGATAAAATGATATAAAAATTCTAAAAATTATGACTATTTTCTTTTAATTACTCATAGCTAGAGAAACAATATAACAAAACCAATTGAGAATAGGCAAATAAGTCTTTTACTTTTTCAAAAAATTTGATATATTTCATACATCAATTTCAATATATTGTTTAACTTACATTCATTTGAAACTATACTCACTAATACACCATCACCCAAAGACAGAGTAATACAATAACTTGGCCTCAAGTCAAATTTACCCTTATGAACATTAAAACACAGAGCCTAAGGCCCTGAATCTTTGCCTTAAAACTGAAGTATCAGAAAATCATGGGGATGATGTATAAATATAATTGATGTGTTTTTATTTTTGCATTGTCAACATTAAAATATACATTAATGGAAATCTTGAATTAAAAATTCAAATTTCCCTGAAAAGTCGGGCAAGATGAGGCAATTATAGGACCCTGTACTTTTTAATGATATATAGCTAGGTAATTCAAACTTCAAATGCCATTTAAACAAATTATCCAGACTTCAAATGACATTTAAACAAATTACTCAGACTTCAAATGACATTTAAACAAATTACCCAGACTTCAAATGACATTTAAACAAATTACTCAGACTTCAAATGACATTTAAACAAATAAAAATTATTTAATTAAATTAATAACACCTTTCCATCATTTCAATATGAAACATGATGAGCTTTATATGACAATTTGTACAAGCCATAAAACTTTTCAAACAAGTGCAGTTCAAATCGATATGTATCAATTTTAAAATAACAAACCATGGCAAAACAGAATTTCAAGATTTTAACAACTTTAATCTCTTACTATAGTTCAAACTAAAGTACATCTCCAAGTACTAAGAATCGAAAATTATAATTTTTCATACATAATTAACGCACAAAATTCAAATATTCAAAAATGCTGTCACATAATTAATTATCTCTTTTGAAGTATGTTTTCGTATTGCAAGCATTTAAATGTTAAATATAAGTAATTCCCCTCTGATACATTTGAAAACTATTTTTGGAGAATTAATTGTCTGTTCTACTCAGTACAACAATAGGGTCAAATAAATATTCTTAAATTCTTTGCCTCAAATTGGGCCAGGTCATAGATTCTGTCTATGATACAACCAACAAGGTTTCTTAGAACTAAAGCACTAAAGCATTACTTATTTGGATCTAAATTTGAGGTCAACTCAAGGCTAAAAAGTCATGGTTGAAACAATTATTTCAAAATTGCAACAACAAATTATATAATAAACATAACAAACAACTAGTAAATATACAAACATAAGTACAACAAAAGACTTTTATTCTTAACAATCCAAATCGATTCAGGGTAGATAAGGCCCTCTCATGCAGATCAACAAATGACTTTTATTCTTAACAATCCAAATCAATTTACAGCATAAAAGGCCCTCTCATGCAGATCAACAAATTACTTTTATTCTTAACAATCCAAATCAATTTACAGCATAAAAGGCCCTCTCATGCAGATCAACAAATGACTTTTATTCTTAACAATCCAAATCAATTTACAGCATAAAAGGCCCTCTCATGCAGATCAACAAAAGACTTTTATTCTTAACACTCCAGATCAATTTACATCATAAAAGGCCCTCTCATGCAGATCAACAAAGACTTTTATTCTTAACAATCCAAATCAATTTACATCATAAAAGGCCCTCTCATGCAGATCAACAAAAGACTTTTATTCTTAACAATCGAAATCAATTCACAGCATAAAAGGCCCATCTCATGCAGACAATTGGAATTCATTCATTATAATAGATTAAACAATAAAAGTTTATAAACTACATACCTTTATTAAGGGCTTAGTCCATTAGATCAAATGTGGGAGGGCAGGTAGGAAGTTTTATTAATGGACTTGGGTAATGTGTCATTTATGATTGTATGTTCATTTGATGTATACAAAATTACTACAAAAGTATTGAAGTTGTAAGGGGTTTTGAAAGTCCTTCCTACCCTCCCACTTCCATTTTAATGGAATAGTCCTATGGAGTTTTCCTTTACTCCTGTGTATATTTAGACATAGGATATTAGAGCTCTTTATTCCTGTGATACTGGATATCTATATTTGTTAGGATAGGTGATAACTTCAAATTACTTTGTAGAATACAGAAAATTATCATTAATAAAAAGGATTTCAAAACATTATGGATAATGGAAGTTCCAACTCTTTATACAACAAAATACCAGGATGTTTCAAGCACTTTAACAAAGGTTAACGCAAGCAAAATAACTCTAACTTGAACTACAATTTTTCTGCTTTAAAACATGTGGCATAACAATTGACATTAAAGTGTTTACAATGATTTTGACTTTTCAAAATTTGGAGGCCATTTCTATGCCAGGAACATATACAAAACTCAAAGATGTTTTCACAATGTTCACCAATAAACCATTCATCCTTCATGACCCTCAATATTGATTCTACAGTATATCATATGCATTCTAAAGTATAAATTCAAGTTGGTATTATTACAAGAGATGATTCATTTTTTTTCATGATAGGCATTCAACATGTACAGCTAAAGCTTCACTGGTCTTGCATCATATTCTATCAAGCCACAAGTCCAGCATTCTTAGCCATACCAAAGAATAAACTGTTGGTATCTTTCAATAAGTTATTTGGTGAGTCAAATTCTTTGATGACACCAGCATCTAATACCATTACCCTGAAAGTAGATTGAATTAATCATATAAGAATGAAAGTCAATCTGATTAAAATACAAATCCTGTGTCCATGTTTTCTTTGAAAGTGAAAGTAGATTGAATTAAGATTTAAAGTCAATCTGATTAAAATACAAATCCTGTGTCCAGGTTTTCCTTAAAAGGATCTGACATTGCTCTGTTTTTCTTTCTGTTCTGATAAACATTGTTAACCAATCAAACTTCCAAATAATCCCAAAAAGTTCTTTAAAACAGAATGTATAATCAAAGTGATCTGAAATCACTGATGGAAAGATTAGAAGAATTGTGTGTATAATTTCAATCATATTTTACTCTTCCACAGCAGTGATGGTGGACAAGATCAACTTGCTATAGCACTACTGCATATTTGTTAGTTACATTACTGTAGATTTTTTAGAAAGATAAGCAATTGTTTGGTGCATAAAATAGCTTAATAGAGGTCAATGTGGGTTGGTCAATAATTTTTTAATATTTATATTTTTGAAACAGAAGAAATTATCTACATTTGTAATAAAAAAATATTTTAGTTTCTCAGTAAACTTCAGGGACCACTGGATAAAGAGACTTGAAACTAAGTCCTTTTTAATCCCAAAATTACATTTATCTTATTTTTATTAATGCAGTGTAAATCAAAAGTTATATATAGGTAAATGATTAAAATCTATCATCTGTATTCAATTTTATTAAAGAAATGCACATTTAATATTTATGTTAACCATATGCACAAATGTATCAATTACACATGAAGACAGAGACCACCTAATGGCATTGACATATAAAGATCAAACATCAATCTAATACTAATGAGGTTAAAGTTATTGTGTATTGAGTGATCTGTCATGTAATGTCTAAACTCAATAGTTATGTAGTTTGGTCCATTATGATTGGCATTAAAGATCTAGAGGAGGGTCTATATACAATTCAATTATTGCCCCACCCTTTGTGTTTAATTGTTCTTTGATCATGACAGTTGTCAATCATACTGATTTTGTATCAATACTCTAACTTAATCAAAAAGACAAAGTAGCCAGTAAATAGAAAAAAGTAATGACAATTATTCTTGAAAAAATGCTCTAAATTAAGATGTAATCATTTTTTTTTCAGTTCATTTGTGTATATGTACACAGACATGAGAACAATTGAAAACTATTTGTCAATTTGTTTAAATTAAGTTACTGATTTAGTAGCAAATCTGTCTACTTTCTGTTTGGGAGGCCGGTGCCTTAGGAAAGAATTGGAACAAGTTCCAATCTTTCCAAAACAAACTTTGTCAGATCCATGTGAGAAAGGTGACCCAGGATCTACTTGATAATATTGGAACCTTAGTATAAAGCAAGTGCTTGGCCCTCAATATTAATGAATTGATTTAAGTCCCCATACATTCTTGACATTTGTCATAGCATCTACAACAAATGTTATCTATCATTGGTTGAAAACAATAGTTTTAAGAATACTTATGATAATTTTTACATGTTCCTGAAATAAGACTTTTTGTTTGCTAGAATCTGCCAATTTTCCCTTCTTAGGCAACTTAAAAGATGTCACATATATAAATTTCAAATGTATCATACAATTTGTTATTTGCAGAGAAAATTTTCTCCAGATTAATTGTTGACTTCTAGATGTTTTTTTGTTTTGTGTAGCATTCTATTTTACATTTTTTCTATTTTTGTCACCACAATTGACATTTTAATTATTTTTATGCAGGTAGACATAATTTTGCAATCCACAGGATTACTGTCTCATCAATGTACTGGTACTCCACATTTTCTTTTATTAGTCCCCTACCGACAAAGTCGAAGGGGACTTTAGGTTTGCACTCTGTCCATCTGTCTGTCTGTCTGTCCATCTGTCAGTCCGGCAAATCAGTTTTCCACACTTTTTTTCTTCGTGCTTGTAGATATTGATTTGATAATTAGTATGTAGTGTCATCATGACGAGTTACAGAACAAGTTCGAATTTTGTTCCGATCTGATGATTTTGTGCAGAGTTATGGTCCTTGGACTTAGAAAATTCACCCAAATAATCAGTTTTCCACCCTTTTTTGGTCCTTGGCCTTGTTTATATTAGGAAGCTAATTTAGACCCTAGACATACTGGTTTCTTTTCTTACCGTGTATAATCCATTATTGTATTAAGTCTATGAGCTATAGTCAATATAGTACAATCAGAGAACTCTGTCCTTATGGTGTTCTGTATGAGATCATCTGTCTCCAAGTCAACAGCTGCCGTAGCCTCATCTAGAACTAGTATTTTGGTCTTCCTCAACAAGGCTCTGGCAAGACAAACCAACTGTCTCTGACCAACACTGAAATATTAAAAGAATTAATCATCGATTTTATTAAACTGCATTCTCTCCAGAATCTTCATGGTTTGTTGTCCTTTGCAATATATGGTTAGACAACTTAAGGTGGTACATAACACTACAGGGAGATAACTCTGCAAAAATCAGCTGAAAGTTTTGATCGCGTTCTATTGTTAAGGAAATATTAAGCTTCTCAGTGATCAAAATTAGTGGTTGTCAAACTGCTATAGATCCAATGAAATTTTTCGATAAAGTATGGGGTTCAAGTGTTTTGAAATTATATATTTTTAAAAGGGTCAAAGTAAATATTTTGTCAAAAGTAAATCTACAGCACATTTCTTTTATTTTTGAAGTCATATTGGAAAATAGAACCAATCAGATTAGACTTTTACTACATACAATAATTTTACTTGTTACTTATCTTTATCTTATTACCATTTAGTTTGAATCCTAAAAAGTTTGCTTATAAACTTCAATGTTTAAAAGTACCTCACTACACTCACACTGCAACCTCTGACAGATATTGACAAAAAAAATGCATTCAAGAAAGCTCATGCTGCCACCTCTGATAGGGTAACTGCACTTACCATACCTGGGATATACTCCATATTTCTAACATCAAACTGCCAACTATGCTTTGTAACAGACAAACCTCTTACCTGAAGCATTTCTCCTTCATCACTGAATTAAAGCCAACACCAACCACCAGTCATTGAACAACATTGCATTCATTTTGCCCTCTCTAACAGCTTACAAACCAAAATCATTTGAGGTTTTATCCTCCCTTACTGATATTAAGTTGATACCCCCTGAGAGGAACCCACGACTCTATCTTAGGTTTTATCCTTTGTAACTGCAATCATGTTGCACTCCTCCACAATCCAGCCAGGATTCCAACAACCTTACCGGAGGTTAATTCCTCTGTCACTGAAATCAAGCTGCCCCTTAACAGGTTACTGACATTATATTTTACCTGAGGTTTTCTCCTCCTTCACTACATTCATGCTGTAGCCCTCAGGCAGATTACTGACAAATGTTTTCAGATGAGCATGCTCCAGAGCTTTCCATAGGTCATCATCTGTGTAGGAACTAAATGGATCTATGTTCATCCTCAAACTACCAGAAAATAACACTGGATCCTGAAAAAGAGATTGTAAATATTAACAGATGATTAAACATGGGAATGGTGATCTCATCTTACTGATTTGTGGAATAATGATTATTTTTTAACCACTAATATGGACATTTGACTTTGAACAAATTATAATAATAATAACCTTTGATCCATAGATGCCAACCCCCTTTTGATGCAATCAGTAAAAAAGTATTTTCGTAATTTGTGTCTTTTTCCATAATAATAATATAATATATAATCATATGAACAACTAAGCACACAGTGATATCATTGATTGAGTATTGGTTGCTTTTCGTACAGTGGCTAATATTTCATGAATGTTCCTGTCGAGAACGAATTAACAATAAGTATTTTAGGTAGGTATTTAATAGAGGCCGTCCGGGATGAAAGTCGTGGAAAATTAAGACTGCCACTGGAAAACGGAAGAAGACCTGTAGTGACCATATTTCTATTCCCCAGTCATCCTTGGGATAGGCACACAGAGATAAATAATTGATTTCCTTTATTTATCAGAACTATGATTCAAAGTTGATAATTAAGAGAGGAACACCGACCGTCGATCTAACTGGAAGTCTTGTTCACAATATATGCAAGAGGCATAATGTTCTGGTTTCCAATTTCGTTGTCCAAGTTTTCTTTTCCTTGCTTGAGAAATTTAATTGTTCCACCAGACATTGTAAAATTGAAAACAAATACTTATTTTCGTTCATTAATTATTCGGAATTGGAGAGATCTTTTTATACTGGTAGATAGTCCCGAGATACCCAAAGGAAAATCATTCACGTGCTAATTGTTACATGATATTATATCTAACCAAAAATGAAGCCTCACAATGATAAAAATGAAACATAAACGGAGAACTGTACTGGACAGGTAATGAACATAAATCCGTAACAAATAGACTGGTAATTGTAGCACCGTAATTTTTGTCCAAATTTGGTAACAATTACAGACAAATCGTAATGGTTGGCATCTATGTTGATCCCTGATAAAGTATAATAACAATATTTTTATCTTATATCATGGAGTTCTATTATAACAAGCATTCTGAGAGTATTGCATGGCAATACATAGTCCCCTACCGGGTAAAAATTCATTATACTGGAACAAAATGCTAACTTGTTCTATAACTTGTCATGGTGTAAACAAAAAGAAAATATCAAGTCAATATCTTCAAGAATGACTAAAAACAGTGTGGAAAACCGATTATATGAGTGAATCTTTCAAGCCCAAGTACCAAAACTTTGCACAAAATTATCAGACCAAAACAAAAATTTAAACTTCATCTGTAACTTGTCATGATAAAACTATATACCAATTATCAATCAATATCTTCAAGCATGATGAAAAAAAGTGTGGAAAACACTCTAACATTAGATATGATTAATAGTTCTCTAAAATTAGATATGATGTAATACAACGTATATCTATTTTCAAATTATAATCAAATATAATTATTAGTTCCAAATATTTTTCTTTCATTTGTCACAAACTAATATAGATTTGTAACTTATCTATAAAATGTCAACAACTTTTATCTATACACAATGTAATGTAATGAAATATATACCTTAATAAAAATAGATTATTATCTAATTAAAGAATTTCACTTCATAAACAAATTTTACATATATAGCATTCAGAAAATTAGTTTATACAACATATCAAACAAACAATTTACCAAAGAATGTCTTTTAAAAATGAGTTATCTCCCTTTGTACAGAAATATGGTTTAACATACAAAATGTAGTATTCTAACATTAGATATGGACCATGATAACTCTGGACTAAATCATCAGACCGGAACCAAATTCGAACTTGATCTATAACTTGTCATGATAAAACTATATACCAAATCAAGGCTTCCAAAACAGTCATATATTCCGGACATTTATATAATGTCCGGTAAAAGTCCGGCTGGGAAAAGCATGAAACGGTCACCTATTTTTTAGTTTTCAAGGCTTTCTTAAGAGACGGTCATTTTAACATAATTCACGATCTTTTGACCCAACCTTTTGCCTTTAACAGCCACACATGTTTGGTCATAAAAGTGACATGATCATTTAAAAGTACTATCAAAACAACCCCTACTTTAATACCTTCTCATTTTAATCAAGGCTAATTAGTTCTCGAACAGCTGACATTTACCTGTTTAGGTAACAGGTAAACTATTTTGAACCGGACATTGATCGGTCTATTCAAAGTTATTTTCTTACATTTCAGTAGTTTGCCTCTAATCAATTTAGTCAAAAGATTTAATTTTTCAGAAATACGTTTACAAATATGATTTGATGAAAAATTAAAAGGTGAAAATGAAAACCGTCATAACCACGTTGTTTGAACCAGAGACATGTCTCTGTTTGAACTAGTACACGTGTGCGCATGTGCACAGGTGTGAAATTTAATTATGCATCCTAATTTCTTCAAAAAATGCTTAAATTGTCATTGATACCTTTATCTCACGTTTATTTCGAATATTTTCTTGAAGAAATAACGTAGAAAGAGCTACTTACACTCATTCATGCTTTGCAAATGTACACGGAATTTACGTATCCGTTTCTGGTCCATGTTTTACCATTGTCACAATAACATCTGGTATTAGATTTAAAAACGAAAGTAAAGTTTTTGACAACGTTATTTTGCACAAATAAAGAGTCTAAGGCAGATATAAGTACACTGATGTTGCACACTTCGAATGATGCACTGCCAATTTAACAGTTTACGTCAGAACTTCGAATTTGAATCAAAGAAAGTTTAATTTTGGTTTTTTTTTTAATGTCAATCATTGCCATTTGGATGGCTACCTCAGCAACTGATTACCATAATTGCCTTTTGTTAATTTAGTCTTGAGGGATTAAAATCGGGATAATATATAAAATGTCTGGCTGGCTAAAAATAATTTTGGAAGCCCTGTACCAAATATCAAATCAATATCTACAAGAACGAAGAAAAAAAGTGTGGAAAAGCTGATTTGCCAGACTGACAGATGGACAAATGGACAGACAGATGAACAGACGGAGTGCAAACCTAAAGTCCCCTCGACTTCGTCGGTAGGGGACTAAAAACAGTCCAATAATTATTATCCTATACATGCTAGTGACCTGTGACCTGTGACACTTACCTGAGGTATAATGGTGATCTTTGCCCTTAGGTCATGAAGACCTATGGTTGATATGTCAATACCATCTATAACAATGTTACCCTGAGATTTCTCCAGAATTCTGAACAGGGCCAATGTAAGAGAGGATTTACCAGCACCTGTCCGCCCTACTATTCCAATCTGTAAATAAGCAGCAAAATTAGGTCATATCTGAACTATGAACTTAACTTAGCAGAGCTCACATATTTTTTACCCATGCACCCCTAATAGTTAAGATAAGGCAAAGTCCATGTTAAGCTGTGTAAAACCCCTAAAATTATTTGGATCATAAACAGAATAGGAGATGCAAAATGATATTATGTAAGAAATATGCTATGAATGTTTCAATACAGTCTTTATTTTATTGGTAAATGAGTATACAAGATGTTAACCCCTTTTGTTGATATGGCAAAGTCAAAATTTTACTATTATAAACCCTAGATATCATTTGAATCAAAATTTGGAAATAGAAAGTGCACAATGCCATTAAATATATCAGGTTCTCCTAAAATTTAATTTGAAATCCAGTCATTTGACCGGGAGGAATTGTAGATACAAACTGCACAAATTATGAAAGAAACAGGACAAAGGAACATATATAATGATCACCAATTATTGTCCTTTCAGTAAGTAGGGAAATAATATTCGGTAAACTCTAATCAGAGATTAGCATTTTATATCTAATGTACTTTAGAAGTGATTTTTTATGAAAAGTGAACAGTCACTATGAGGCAATATTTCATTTTAGATTCAAATCAAAACCTTGAATGACATATCAAACAATATATGAGGGTCTGGATGTGGGAGGTGGTTTTTTTATCATTCTTTAATTTGTTATGCCATTTTCTTTCTTTTTTTTTTTTTGGCCTAATATTTTCTATTAATTATTTTTGTTGCCTATTTATTTTATTCTTAATTTTTTTCCGTCATTCTTTATTCTGTAAACCCCATTCAGACCCTCAGATATACAGTGTGATAACATATAATGAATCCTTTGTCTGCAATATTTTGTTTTAGTTTACAATTTTTTAAATACTTGCCTTTTCAGTTGGGTCTATTTTACAGGATATTCCTTTCAGTACCAGGTCCAGACCTTCTCTATATCTGACACCATAGTCATTGAACTCTACACATCCCTTATCAGGCCAAGAGGTGGCTGGCTTCTTATCCTCTATCTCCCAAGCAGCCTGAAAAAGCAGAATAAAACCAACATTAGTATAATAAAAGAACAGAGTTCCAATGTCCCCCGCGTTGCACATATTTCATATTTCCAAGGGGCATAACTCTTTTTAAAAAAGTCGATCATCCACCATTATAGAACTGGTCCGAGATATTGCTGATATTAACCTATAGTATAAGTTTTATAAAAATCTGGCAAGAATTGTACCTGTGAGAGCGCTAACAAGACTGGACGGACGGACACACGGACGGATGGAAGCCCGGTATTTCCATGTCCCCCACAGCGCATTACGCGGGGGACAAAAATGTGGAGAATTAGACTTACATATGACACTTATAATTATAAACAGAATGATTCTGTTCAAACATTCTTGTGCATCCTGGTATATAAGATGGCAGCTACTGAAATTCATACCAAATTTTAGCTATTGAAATTCATACCAAATTTTCTTAAATGACATCTTTAAAAACAATAATGTATAATTCATTAAAACTATGGAAAAATAAAATTAGTGTTTGGTTTATTGGGTGTGATGATAAAATCACTAGACTTCTTATATGAATATGTATCAGTATAAATATTTTGTCTTTAGAAGTTATGTATGTTCTCATTACTAATTGTAACAGTGTATTACCACCATCATATATTGGGTACCAGGATTGATGATATAGTGTTGTAGTGAAAGTCAAATATTATTCTTTTACATTCAGAGGATATAACAATTATTTAAAATATTATCAAATAGAAATTGACTACCGGATAGATCTGACAAACTCTTACACTGTTTAACCCCACTTATTAAACTTCTTGATCAAATATCAGATCATTTCCTTATACAGAAGCTGAATAATATAGAAACAACAAGGACCATAACTCTGCACAAAATCATCAGACCGGAACAAAATTCAAACTTGATCTGTAACTCGTCATGATATAACAATACACCAAATATCAAATCAATATCTTCAAGGACGAAGAAACAAAATTTGGAAAACTGATTTGCCGGACTGACAGGTGGACAGACAGACGGACGGAGTGCAAACCTAAAGTCCCCTTCGACTTTGTTGGTAGGGGACTAAAAATTAGAAACTGACAAATGAATGGATAGACAAGGTCATTTAATTATACCAACCAACTACTCCATGAGTAACATGAGTAAGGATATTATAAGAAGGACTATTTACCTCTGTAGGAGTTTCTGTGTATTCCTTCACTCTCTCTACAGCCACAATATTTGTCTCTAATTCTGTTGTCATTCTCACTAACCAATTCAATGTTTGTGTCACCTGTAATGGTATATAAATATTTAGCAATTCTCCTATATATATATATAGGAATTAATACGATATTGGTTTTAAATATGAAAAGTGTGATATAAAAGCAATATAAAATAACAATTCTTAATTAAAAATAACCAATACTTTTTAAAGGGCATTAGCTACGAGATATAAAAAATTAAAATATGATTTTTTGTTCAATCTTTAATGAAAGTGAAATAGTGAAATAATAATTCCCTTTTAGCAGCCAGTTTGGTTCAATTTTGTCAAAATAAGCAAAGAAACATCACTGATGAATTATTCACTTGCAAGTGAATAATTCGACCTCATTGAATTCGTATTCATATGACCTTCAATTTAACCCCTTAGCTAGAGTTGGGTTACGCATGAATTAGGCATGTCCAATCATAAAAAGGAAAAGAATGTCAACATTGAAAGTGAAACAAGGGTAAATCGTTTGATTGACTGATTCCATCTACAAAAACTCATTCTTATACAGCTAAACACGATGATTAACATATATTTGTAACCTATAATATGAAATCAAACAGACCTAGAAAAATCCAATTGCACGAGTTCGCTATCTATTTATATCTATATTTATGTTTACATCGGGTTATATGACCGTCAGCAGTCTTTGGAGGTCACCTCGATGGTTAATTAGATGGTGTCTAGACTAAAATACACACAAAATGCTGATACATATTATCGAGCCCATGCATTGTAAATTGTTTATTTTAGACTTTTTATAACTTGGATATACGTTTTAGTATGTTATAAATCAAATATGAGAATTTGAGTCAAATCGGTGAACATGAATTTGACAGCTAATGCCCCTTTAAAGGTATCAATTAAACACTGTAGTTAGATCTTTGAATATTGTATAATTGGTACAAACATCGATTGTGTTTCTGATAAATCAAAACATTACTGAATATGTATTGTTATACAGTAATAAAAAAACTTATGGTCCTACATTCTGTACTTATATTTTGGCATTTTCTCCGACTGTTAATAACCTCTTTACATCCACTGGATATGTACTGATTGATATTACACCACTGTCCTAGGTTGTGGGAAGGTTTGAGCATTCACAAACATGTATAACCCAGCTACATTCTATATGTGCCTGTCCCAAGTCAGGAGCCTGTAATTCAGTGGTTGTTGTTGGTAGATGTCTGTCATATTTGTTTTTCGTTAATTCTTTTGTCATAAATCATGCCATTAGTTTTTTCATTTGAAATGTTTAACATTTTGTCATAATGGGACCTCTTATAGCTGACTATATGGTATTTCTCATTGTTGAAGGCTATATATAGGTTGACCTAAAGTTGCTTAACATGTTATTTTGTCAGATGAATTTTATAAGTACTTACATTCAAAGCATAACTTATAGACAATCCAACAATTCCTGCCGTCAAGGTATCTCTTCCAATCACAGCAAATAGACAAGCAAAAAATACAATACAATTTCCAACAAACTCCAGTCGTATGGCTAACCATCTGAAAACAAAACAGGCAAAAAATACAATACAATTTCCAACGAACTCCAGTCGGATGGCTAACTATCTGAAAAACAAACAGGCAAAAAATACAATACAATTTCCAACAAACTCTAGTCGTATGGCTAACCATCTGAAAAACAAAAGAACAAGCCATTTTTAGTATAAAATATTGCCATGCTAATCACATGAATAGTACATTGGACAAATCTTCATAAGAAATTATGATCTTTAATTTTGATTCATTTATCACTGTTTGGCAGTTATATCAAATTTTCACCAAGTCTGGAAGATATTGGCAATTTACAAAATTGTTATCAGTCTACTTTTGTTGTGTTGAAATTTAATAAAAGCACAATATTTCCTTTATTGACCAAATTGGTTGGTCAACATATGAACAAAAGGTCAAGTATAGACTACTTTTTCAAAAGAATGAAGTTTGTTTCTTAAAATTGGCTTGTTGGGTTGCTGTCCAATTGATATATTCCCAACAACACCTTTTATTAGCATTTACAAGAAAAAATATCTGACCATCACTAACACTAGGATTTTGAGTCTTTGTCCTTTTTTTGGCAAAATTATTAAATGGCCCTTGATCTAATGGTTTGCCATAAGGGAGCTAACTCTTTGCAAGTCAGCAAAACAATTAAATGCCATTTTTTAAACAAGAGGCTCTCAAGAGCCTGAATCGCTCACCTGTAATTTTTGCTTAAATCTTTCATCAATGATTATTTTTGCTTTTCAATATATATTAATGAGTGGCTTAAAATACCATTTAAATGTTCTTTGTATCTGTCATATTTTCTTCAAAAGCAAAAAAAATGCATTTTACCCCTATGTTCCATTTTAGCCTTAGTGGCTATGTTTCTTGACGTACAAGGAAA
Source organism: Mytilus coruscus (assembly GCA_017311375.1). NCBI lineage: Eukaryota > Metazoa > Mollusca > Bivalvia > Mytilida > Mytilidae > Mytilus > Mytilus coruscus. Next base: position 15,137,518 of record CM029602.1, on the reverse strand, counting down.
TAAAATACAAAATTTATACTAGATACTCTGAAACTCATTCAGCCCAAGTTTGGCCCAAGAAAGGAGAAAATTTTTAAAGTAAGCAAACTAGATGAACAAATTGTGAAAAAGGGGTCAATTGACAATTTTGGTCATATAAGCTTATTTGTAGATCTTACTTTGCTGATCATTTTTGCTGTTTACAGTTTATCTCTAACTAAAATAATATTCAAGATAATAACCAAAAACAGCAAAATTTCCTTAAAATTACCAATTTTATTTATGGCAGCAACCCAACAATGGGTTGTTAGATTCATCTGAAAATTTCAGGGCTGAAAGAACTTGACCTAATGAACATTTTACCCCCATGTCAGATTTGCTCTAAATGCTTTAGTTTTTGAGATATAAGTCAAAATCTGACACAGAATGAATGTGGTCTAAGAACTTAAAATTTTAAATTGGACATTCACCTATTATGGTCCAATATCCAAAATCTAAATACATGGTTAGATTCAGCATATCGAAGAACCCCAAGAGTTCAATTTTGATGAAATCAAACAAAGTTTAATTTTGGACCCTTTTGACCTCAATGTGGATAAAGTTGATAACGGGGCCCAAAATCAAAAATCTAAATACATGGTTAGATTCAGCATATCAAAGAACCCCATATATTCAATTTTTGTTGAAATCAAACAAAGTTTAATTTTGGACCCCGAATTGGACCAACTTGAAAACTGGGCCCATAATCAAAAGTCTAAATACATGTTTAGATTCAGCATATCAAAGAACCCTAAGAATTCAATTTTTGTTAAAATCAAACTAAGTTTAATTTTGGACCCTTTGGAACTTAATGTAGACCAATTTGAAAACGGGACCAAAAATTAAGAATCTAAATACATGGTTAGATTAGGCATATCAAAGAACCCCAATAATTCAATTTTTGATGAAATCAAACAAAGTTTAATTTTGGACCCTTTTGACCTCAATGTGGACAAAGTTGATAACGGGGCCCAAAAATCAAAAATCTAAATACATGGTTAGATTCAGCATATCAAAGAACCCCATATATTCAATTTTTGTTGAAATCAAACAAAGTTTAATTTTGGACCCCGATTTGGACCAACTTGAAAACTGGGCCCATAATCAAAATCTAAATACATGTTTAGATTCAGCATATCAAAGAACCCTATCAATTCAATTTTGTTAAAATCAAACTAAGTTTAATTTTGGACCCTTTGGACCTTAATGTAATGTAGATCAATTTGAAAACGGGACCAAAATTAAGAATCTAAATACATGGTTAGATTTGGCATATCAAAGAACCCCAATAATTCAATTTTGATGAAATCAAACAAATTTTAATTTTGGACCCTTTGGACCTCAATGTGGACCAATTTAAAACAGGGCCCAAAATCCAAAAACTTAATACACGGTTAGATTCAGCATACTAAAGAACCCCAAGAGTTCAAGAATAAAACCCCACTGAAATTGGTCATGAAATAAGCAATTTATACAAAGTATCTTCTTTTGCACAATACTGTGCAATTGAATATTCTTGCAATTGCGCAATACTGTGAAATTGAAGATTTCTTGCTATTGTGCAATACTGTACAATTGACAATTTCTTGCTATTGCGCAATATTGTGCTATTGGATATTTCTTGCTATTGCGCAATACTGTGCAATTGAAGATTTCTTGCTATTGCAATACTGTGCAATATTTCTTGCTGTGCAATTGAAAATTTCTTGCAATTGCACAATACTTATTATATAATAATTTACACATCCTGTATGGTGTGTATCTTCTGCCATATCATTATTATTTGCTTTTAAATATAAATCAGAAATAACCAACTTAAAATGGAAAATTTTAAAGAAAAAAATGAAAAAAGGAAAAAAAAAAAATCCCCCAAATTTTTCGAACCCCTTATAATTAATCACCCCAAACTCAATCTCAGCCTTCCTTTGAGGTATGGTACCTTGCAGTACAATTTCAGAGAGATCCATACACTTGAACACAAGTTATTGTCTGTAAACTAGAAAATGCTTATTTTTGGCCCTTTTGGCCCCTAATTCCTAAACGTTTCAGGCAATTACCCCAAACTCAATTCCAGCTTTCCTTTGTGATATGGAACCTTGTAGTACAATTTCAGAAAGATCCATACACTTACACACAAGTTATTGTCATGAAACTAGAAAATGCTTGTTTTTGCCTTTTTGGCCCCTAATTCCTAAAATTTTGAGGCAATTACCCCAAAAATCAATCCCAGCATTCCCTTCATGATATGGAACCTTGTGGTACAAAGTCAGAGAGATCCATACACTGACATACAAGTTATGTCTGGAAGTTACAAAATGCTTATTTTGGCCCTTTTGGCCCCTAATTCCTTAACTGTTGGTACCATAACCCCAAAATCAATCCCAACCTTCCTTTTGTGATATTGAACCTTATGGTAAAATTTCATAGAGATCCATTGACTTAAACTAAAGTTAGAGTGCGAAAACCAATGCGTCTTCGGCTGCATTTTACCCTATGTTCTATTTTTAGCCATGGCGGACATGTTTTCTGAGGAAACAGAAAATAAAACACAAACTTTATTCTAGATAACCTAAGAATCATTCAGCTTAAGTTTGGTTGGAATTGGTTCAGTAGTTTCAGAGGAGAAGATGTTTGAAATAGTTTACACCGGACAGACAACGACGACGATGACGACGGATGCCGACAGACGCAAAGTGATGGCAAAAGCTCACATTTCCTATGGAAAGGTGAGCTAAAAAGATACTCTCATGCCGATGTGATATTAACCCTGTTTTATCTAGATCATTACAAACTGAGCCAGACTTTTAACATCAACATGTAAAAGAAACAGTTCCATGAATATAATCATCTCTGATAATAAACTCTTGATACAAAAGGATATGTCTCTGCAGTGTAATTTTCTATAGTATCCTGCAAATAATAGCAACAGTCTTTAACATGTAAATTATGCAAAATTTTCAAAGTCAATGAACCATGACTGAGAAGTTCAGGCAAGATGATCTCCATGGAAATGAAATGTGACAATACTCATACAACTGCATACCAAATATCATTGACCTACTACTAGTGGTTCACTTAAAATGACCTAATCACAAAATAATACATTGTTGAAGCTGCTGTTGAAGCTGGAAACAGCATACCTATGTCTCGCCATGAATGGTTCCCTTTTAACTGACCTAATTAAAACTTTAAAAACAATTGTTCATGCCTTAGTCGCATCAGCAAGCCTAAGTACTGCTTAAGTATTGCCTCTGTGAGTTTGTCGAAGTGAGGCAAAAAATCCAAGATAAATATCTTATACTGACCTATTGGCTATAACACTGGGAAAATAACATATATTATTCTCATCCACCCTTTCTTCTGACTCAGCAATGAATCTAACTTGTTGCTGATATGCTCTGATTGTTGTAACTCCTGTTATTGTCTCACCAAAGTGTGAGTAGATTGGGGATCGACTCACAGACTCTAATCTTTTCAACTGCCGAGATGTGGCAACATAAAACCTCTGTAAATTATAAATATTTAATTTTGTAAAAAGAATTTCACTTTTGCTAAAATTTAGATATGTTCACTTAAGCCTAAAAAACATCTTTACTTATTATAATTTCTTGATTTAAAACTCATTGAATTAAAATAATATAGTATTTTGAATCATGAAAATTTAAGAGAATAAGCTTAAATTATTTCATAAAGATATTTGAATCATGATGTAAATAAAAATTTGAAATTACTAAAAAAAACTCAATACTTTCAAATTTCTTCTGTGTCAATTTATCTCATTAAACTGATGATATTTAATTGAATATATATTGATGCAGGATATATTTGGATTAGTAAAAAGCAGCATGCAAAGCTAGCAAATCACACACGAGCATAAATGTAAAAGATATACAGTGAGCAGAATATTCACAAAAGCTAACATATAAAAAACCAAAAAAAATGTGAGGGAAGGAAAAGGACAAATTTTCACTAGAAAAACTAAAAGAAATGCAAAAAAAAAAAAAGTTGCCATTTAAACTTATATCAAATGTCTATCAGCCTTCATGATAAAAATTTGCAGCCACAAGCCTGAGGCTCATTTCTTGGGTAAATTTTGGATAGATTATATTGGCCTGTAGTAGAAATTCTAAAAGGCCCGAAATATATTTTACAAGCCTAGGCTGGTCGGCCTGATGCCAAGCATGAAGACTGGTCAATTTTATGTTGTGTAAAACCTCACTTATACTGATCTAAAAGTATAACAGGAAATGCATTATGCAACAATATTACATTCAAGATTCATTGAAAGAAGATCATGGTTTTTACGGTCTTACCATCTTATTAACAATATGGCAAAGTCCATGTTTTGCTAAGGGAAACCCCAAAAGTCACTTAGATAAGAAGATAAAATATTCCAGGATTGAACCTTCCAAAATAATTTTTTTGATCTATGACAATCTTAAATAATTTGATCACTGTATATCAGAATAGAAACATGCACATGCACAGATATATGCAAAATATAACAATGGCCAGTAGTAAGAAGCATTTCATCATAGTATTAAACTGTCTTAGGTAAGAATACAAACTACAACTATAGTTTTCTAAATATATTGGATCTATAATTATCCATCAAAACTGAAAAAATCTTGCAAAAAAAGGGTGAACATTTTTTTATAAGTTTTCAATTTCAACAGTGCCACAAACAATTAAATGCAAATGCTTATTCTGAGAGAAACAAAAAGCAAGAATAACATTTCATTTCAAGAAAAGTAAGGAAAAGTATTTTTTCAACATGATACCTCTTCAATGATTCAACTTTGATGATGGATAATCAAGAAACGTGCTTCGGACGCTCAAAATTTAAAACAAGTTATTTTCGTTTAATTTTCAAATATCTTTTTAACTCCATCGGTATCTGCAATCTATAAAAGCATTGCTATGCAGATGATCTCTTCCAGAAAACTTGGATTTAATAGTCCAATTTCAAGTTATCAACATTGTTTCTAATTTTCTAACATTTTACAACGGAAAACAACTCCAAGGTCCCCGGCCTATACAAGGGGACCTATACAACACAACTCCAAGGTCCCTGGCCTATACAAAACAACTCCAAGGTCCCCGGCCTTTACAAAACAACTCCAAGGTCCCCGGCCTATACAAAACAACTCCAAGGTCCCCGGCCTATACAAGGGGACCTATACAAAACAACTCCAAGGTCCCCGGCCTATACAAAACAACTCCAAGGTCCCCGGCCTATACAAAACAACTCCAAGGTCCCCGGCCTATACAAAACAACTGGCCTGAGTATATGCTCGATCCTACAATCATTTGACTTCGTAAAGTGTACCCCTTATATATGGTAAAAAAGAGACAGCAAAATATGAAATAACCGAAAAAACAAATTTGAACAGTTTACAAACATCAAAACATGACACTCCTTTCATAAGGGTTGCATTGACAAGGAAGTCTAATCTACTTAGGGGGTGTTTCCTACATAAAATTCTGTAACTGGAAACAAAGTAAATTGTTTGAAAATTACATAATGAAGGATTCATTTTGGTCATTAGAAATAAGCACTTTTGTTCATTTAATCAAATAATGGTGCTTTAAAAAAAGTTCTGCTATGCATTAACAAACTGGCATCTAAACTTGAAATTTAATTCAAACCGACTTTCCAGACAAATAAAGAGCTTTTGTATATCACATACAATCAAGTCAACAGGTAAGGGATAAAAGATTAAAATCGGTCACATGTTGCATGAAGCATCTGAAAAACCAAAATCACAACTGAGGTAAAATAAAGTTTTGTTTATACTCAAAAGCATATATATAACAACCCTTTTCCCTCCTTTATATTATAAGATACAAAGAAATAGTAACTCTGGAAAAAAAACTATATTTCTGTAATATATATATTCTGCCAATTGTTCTTCCATTCCTAAGTAATAAACAACAGAGAAAACTTGTCATATACAATATATATGGGGCCAACTTTTGCAATGGGATACACCAGAAATCAATCAGATCAGAAATATTGTGCAAAGTATTTCTCAGGTATGATTCTTTCAAGGCAAGATTTACAAATTTCAGTCTTGTGTTTATCATAGTTGCCAAGCAGTTAAAATATGACTTGACCAGACAATTTGTAGTAGTGATTTTTCTTTCATTCTGATTTTTCTATTTACAAATATAATTATGTATATATTGCTTCACTAACAATTAGACCAGAATAATGAACTAATTTCTCTTCTATCAGATTTTTTTTAATAAAATTTTATCCTTTACAAAGCTACAAGAGAACTACCATGCATTCTAATAAGTGTTCTTATCAATCATGCAATTAGCTATTCATTTATTTTTCAGCACACTTTGACAACGTGTCCCAAAATGCAGATTTTAGCTGAAAAAGCATATACTGAAAAGATTTAATTTCTTTTTCCAGAAGAAAGCAATTAGGCATATCATCGCATTTCAAAAGCGTTCACATTATATATATTTATTATTAGCAAAAAACACTCATTAGTTAACCAATTTTCTTACAAGTGGTCATTTCTGTTCAGTTTATTACAAAAGGTATTGCAAATATTAATTGCTATTGAAATCCAAATTGCCAGGGTGGAACACGAGTCACCTTTTCCACTTCCATAATTCAGATTTCAACAGCAAACAATTTCTGAAATAGCTTCATTGATAATCTTAGAAGACCTGATTAGTTGATGGAAAATTGATTAGAACATTAGTGACCTGTGCTGGTATGATTTTATTATTTAAAAGCGGAACTTTCATTTCATAAAATTTGCCATCGTTTTGATTTTTCTGTATTTCAGCTGTTTTATATCCAAAGTTAAAGTTTCTTTTCTCAAAATAATCAAAATGACTGGGTGCAAATAATTAGTTTTTAATATATGTACAACACCCTTTCAAGATATAAACATCTAAGCTAGGTTATCTCAAAATTGAAAAAGAGAATTACCATTACAAAAAATACAAAACACCCATTGGAACCAGAGCTATAGATTAGTAAAAAGCAGCATGCAAAGCTAGCAAATCAAACACAAGCATAAATGTAAAGATATACAGTGAGCAGAATATTCACAAAAGCTAACATATAAAAAACACTAGAAAAACTATAAAAAAAAAGTTGCCATTCAAACTTATATCAAATGTCCATCAGCCTTCATGAAAAAAATCTGCAGCCACAAGCCTGAGGCTCATTTCTTGGGTAAATTTTGTATAGATTATATTGGCCTGTAGTAGAAATTCTAAAAGGCCACAAATATATTTTACAAGCCTAGGCTGGTTGGATCTATGACAATCTTAAATAATTTGATCACTGTATATCAGAATAGAAACATGCACATGCACAGATATATGCAAAATATAACAATGGCCAGTAGTAAGAAGCATTTCATCATAGTATTAAATTGTCTTAGGTAAGAAAACAAACTACAACTATAGTTTTCTAAATATATTGGATCTATAATTATCCATCAAAACTGAAAAAATCTTGCAAAAAAAGGGTGAAAATTTTTTTACAAGTTTTCAATTTCAACAGTGCAACAAGCAATTAAATGCAAATGCTTATTCTGAGAGAAACAAAAAGCAAGAATAACATTTCATTTCAAGAAAAGTAAGGAAAAGTATTTTTTCAACATGATACCACTTCAATGATTCAACTTTGATGATGTATAATCAAGAAACGTGCTTCGGACGCTCAAAATTTAAAACAAGTTATTTTCGTTTAATTTTCAAATATCTTTTAACTCCATCGGCATCTGCAATCTATATAAGCATTGCTTTGCAGATGATCTTTTCCAGATAACTTGGATTTAATAGTCCAATTTCAAGTTACCAACATTGTTTCTAATTTTAGAACATTTTACAACGGTAAACAACTCCAAGGTCCCCGGCCTATACAAAACAACTCCAAGGTCCCCGACCTATACAAAACAACTCCAAGGTCCCCGGCCTAAACAAAACAACTCCAAGGTCCCGACCTTACAAAACAACCCAAGGTCCCAGCCTATACAAAACAACCCAAGGTCCAAGGCCTATATAAAACAACTCCAAGGTCCCCGGCCTTTACAAAACAACCCAAGGTCCCCGGCCTATACAAAACAACCCAAGGTCCCCATCCTTACAAAACAACCCAAGGTCCCGGCCTTTACAAAACAACTCCAAGGTCCCCGCCTATACAAAACAACTCCAAGGTCCCCGCCTTACAAAACAACTCCAAGGTCCAAGGCCTATACAAAACAACCCAAGGTCCAAGGCCTATACAAAACAACCCAAGGTCCCCGGCCTTTACAAAACAACCCAAGGTCCCGGCCTTCACAAAACAACCCAAGGTCCCCAGCCAATACAAAACAACTCCACGGTCCCCGGCCTATAAAACAACTCCAAGGTCCCCGACCTATACAAAACAACCCAAGGTCCCCGACCTATACAAAACAACCCAAGGTCCCAGGCCTTACAAAACAACCCAAGGTCCCGACCTATACAAAACAACTCCAAGGTCCCCGACCTTACAAAACAACCCAAGGTCCCCAGCCTATACAAAACAACTCCAAGGTCCAAGGCCTATACAAAACAACTCCAAGGTCCCCGGCCTTTACAAAACAACTCCAAGGATCCCGGCCTATACAAAACAACTCCAAGGTCCCCGGCCTTTACAAAACAACTCCAAGGTCCCCGGCCTTTACAAAACAACTCCAAGGTCCCCGCCTATACAAAACAACTCCAAGGTCCCCGGCCTTTACAAAACAACTCCAAGGTCCAAGGCCTATACAAAACAACTCCAAGGTCCCCGGCCTTTACAAAACAACTCCAAGGTCCCCGGCCTTCACAAAACAACTCCAAGGTCCTCGGCCTATACAAAACAACTCCACGGTCCCCGGCCTATACAAAACAACTCCAAGGTCCTCGACCTATACAAAACAACTCCAAGGTCCCCGACCTATACAAAACAACTCCAAGGTCCCAGGCCTATACAAAACAACTCCAAGGTCCCCGACCTATACAAAACAACTCCAAGGTCCCCGACCTTTACAAAACAACTCCAAGGTCCCCAGCCTATACAAAACAACTCCAAGGTCCAAGGCCTATACAAAACAACTCCAAGGTCCCCGGCCTTTACAAAACAACTCCAAGGATCCCGGCCTATACAAAACAACTCCAAGGTCCCGGCCTTTACAAAACAACCCAAGGTCCCCAGCCTATACAAACAACCCAAGGTCCAAGGCCTATACAAAACAACTCCAGGTCCCCGCCTTACAAAACAACTCCAAGGATCCCGCCTATACAAAACAACCCAAGGTCCCCGGCCTTTACAAAACAACCCAAGGTCCCCAGCCTTTACAAAACAACTCCAAGGTCCCCGACCTATACAAAACAACTCCAAGGTCCCCGGCCTTTACAAAACAACTCCAAGGTCCAAGGCCTATACAAAACAACTCCAAGGTCCCCGGCCTTTACAAAACAACTCCAAGGTCCCCGGCCTTTACAAAACAACTCCAAGGTCCCCGGCCTATACAAAACAACTCCAAGGTCCCCGGCCTATACAAAACAACTCCAAGGTTCCCGGCCTATACAAAACAACTCCAAGGTCCCCGGCCTATACAAAACAACTCCAAGGTCCCCAGCCTATACAAAACAACTGGCCTGAGTATATGCTCGATCCTACAATCATTTGACTTCCTAAAGTGTACCCCTCATATATGGTAAAAAAAGAGACAGAAAAATATGAAATAACCGAAAAAAAAATTTGAACAGTTTACAAACATCAAAACATGACAATCCTTTCATAAGGGTTGCATTGACAAGGAAGTCAGATCTACATAGAGGGTGTTTCCTATATAAAATTCTGTAACTGGAAACAAAGTAAATTGTTTGAAAATTACATAATGAAGGATTCATTTTGGTTTTTAGAAATAAGCACTTTTGTTCATTTAATCAAATAATGGTGCTTTAAAAAAAAATTTGATGTGCATTACCAAACTGGCACCTAAACTTGAAATTTGATTCAAATCGACTTTCCAGACAAATAAAGAGCTTCTGTATATCACATACAATCAAGTCAATAGGTAAGGGAAAATGCATAACAAGGGCCAAATGTTGCAAAAAGTAACTGAAAAACCAAAATCACAACTGAGGTAAAATAAAGTTTTGTTTATACTCAAAAGCATATATATAACAATCCTAAGATACAAAGAAACAGTAACTCTGGAAAAAAAATCTATCTTATCTGTAATATATATTCTGCCAATTGTTGTTCCATTCCAAAGTAATAAACTATAGAGAAAACTTGGCATATACAATATATATGGGGCGTGCCTTTTGCAATGAGACACACCAGAAATCAATCAGATCAGAAATATTGTGCAAAGTATTTCTCAGGTATGATTCTTTCAATTTCAATCTGAAATATCATTACAATGTATTACAGGCAAGATTTACAGACAATTTCAAAAGCTTGTGTTTATCATAGTTGCCAAGCAGTTAAAATATGACTTGACCAGACAATTATAGTAGTGATTTTTCTTTCATTCTGATTTTTCTATTTACAAATATAATTATGATTTTTTTTTTGATTTTTGGTGTTTTAACGCCACTTTTAAGCACCGCTTTTGGGCTATTTCGTGGCGGTCAGTTTTTATTGGTGGAGGAAGCCGGAGTGCCCGGAGAAAACCACCAACCTTCGATAGGAAAACTGACAATCCTAGTCAATTAAGATTGGAGTCGAGTGCACCCGCACGAGCGGGGTTCGAACTCACAACCTCAGTGTTGACTGGCTAGTGATTACAATATAATTATGTATATATTGCTTCACTAACAATTAGACAAGAATAATGAACTAATTTCTCAACTATCAGATTTTTTGTAATAAAATTTTATCCTTTAACTAGAGGCTCTAAAGAGCCTGTGTTGCTCACCTTGGTCTATGTGCATATTAAATAAAGGACACAGATGGATTCATGACAAAATTGTGTTTTGGTGATGGTGATGTGTTTGTAGATCTTTCTTTACTGAACATTCTTGCTGCTTACAATTATCTCTATCTATAATGAACTTGGCCCAGTAGTTACAGTGGAAAATATTTTGTAAAAATTTACAAAAATTTACAAAATTTATGAAAATTGTAAAAAATTGACTATAAAGGGCAATAACTCCTTAAGGGGTCAATTGACAATTTTGGTCATGTAGACTTACCGGTATTTGTAGATCTTACTTTGCTTTACATTATTGCTTTTTACAGTTTATCTCTATCTATAATAATATTCAAGATAATAACCAAAAGCTGCAAAATTTTCTTAAAATTACGAATTCAGGGGAAGCAACCCAACAACGTGTTGCCTGATTGGTCTGAAAATTTCAGGGCAGATAGATGTTGACCTAATGAACAATTTTATCCCGTCAGATTTGCTCTAAATGCTTTGGTTTCAGAGATATGAGCCAAAAACTGCATTTTAGCCTATGTACTATTTTTAGCCATGTCGGCCATCTTGGTTCATGGCGCGGGTCATCGGACATATTTTTAAACTAGATACCCTAATGATGATTGTGGAAAAGTTTGGTTAAATTTGTCTTAGTAGTTTCAGAGGAGAAGATTTTGTAAAGATTACAAAATTTACGAAAATGGTTAAAATTGACTATAAAGGGCAATAACTCCTTAAGGGGTCAACTGACCATTTTGGTCAAGTTGACTTATTTGTAGATCTTACTTTGTTGAACATTATTGCTGTTTACAGTTTATCTCTATCTATAATAATATTCAAGATAATAACCAAAACGGCAAAATTTCCTTAAAATTACCAATTAGGGCAGCAACCCAACAATGGGTTGTCTGATTTGTCTGAAAATTTCAGGGCAGATAGATTTTGACCTGATAAATAATATGGTGGCCATCTTGGTTGGTTGGCGGGTCAAGTATACATTTTTAAACTAGATACCCCAATGATGACAAGAGAACTACCATGCATTCTAATAAGTGTTCTAAAAATCAAGAGAACTACCATGCATTCTAATAAGTGTTCTAATCAATCATGCAATTAGCTATTCATTTTTTTTTTCAGCAGACACTTTGACAACATCAGACCCAACCAAAATGCAGATTTTAAGCCAAAAGAGCATAAACCGAAAAGATTTAATTTCTTTTCCAGAAGAAAGCAATTAGGCATATCATTGCATTTCAAAAACATTCACATTAAATATATTTATTATTTATAGCAAAAAACACTCATTAGTTAACCAATTTTCTTGCAAGTGGCCATTTCTGTTCAGTTTATGACAAAAGGTATTGCCAATATTAATTGCTATTGAAATCCAAATTGCCAGGGTGGAACACGAGTCACCTTTTCCACTTCCAAAATTCAGATTTCAACAGCAAACAATTTCTGAAATAGCTTCAGTGATAATCTTAGAAGACCTGATTAGTTGATGGAAAATTGATTAGAACATTAGTGACCTGTGCTGGTATGATTTTATTATTTAAAAGCGGGAACTTTCATTTCATAAAATTTGCCATCGTTTTGATTTTTCTGTATTTCAGCTGTTTTATATCCAAAGTCTAAAGTTTCTTTTCTCAAAATAATCAAAATGACTGGGTGCAAATAATTAGTTTTTTAATAAGTATGTACAACACCCTTTCAAGATATAAACATCTAAGCTAGGTTATCTCAAAATTGAAAAAAAGAGAATTACCATTACAAAAAAATACAAAACACCCATTGGAACCAGAGCTATAATAAACATTGGTGTTCCCATGGAAATCACAATCATGGCACCTAACACATTGACCAAACACAAGAACCAATTTTTAAACATTTCTGGGACTTGGATATCAATGGCATCCATGTCTTTTGAAAATCTATTTATAATTCGTCCAAGTGGTGTTGTATCGAAAAAGCACATGGGCGATCTTAGAATGCCTAGCAGTAGACTTCTGTGAAGCTTGGCGGTAGCCATGTTGGAACCAACTGCTAAACAGATTCCAGCTAACAATGTGAAGAAGCCTGCATGGAAAAATAAAATGTTATGATGTTCAACAGAAAAAAAAGCATTATTCTATGATAGTTAATCTTTGTTCCATTACAGAAAAATTCATTCATCATGTTCATGTCAACCAATTTTTGAGTTCATTTCAATTTCAATTTTATCAAAGATTTTTATTCATTTGTACAAAATTGAAATTGATATAGCTTTTGTGAAAAGCTTGACTGAGGTGGCTTAACTTTATGATTAACAGTAGTAACAACTTATGTTGGTGTTCTTAATGATTGGCATCTTAAATCTGGAAACTGGAAAACAAATTTGACTATTCAAAATACTATGGATTCAATAAAGCAATTAGCCTGTAACTACCAACAATGAATTAACTCTCAAACAATAATCAAACCCTGCATTTCTTTAAGAACAAATCACCAGATGATTGAAACAGGACTCAAACATCTACTGTAAAGAAGATATGGTGAATAAGGGTTTTCAGATGGATCTCCAACGATAACCTTGGTCATGGTCTCTGAAACTGGGAAAGATAGTAATTTCTTAAAACCTCATGAAAAATTACTCATATGTTAAAAATAAGACCTTACAACTTGATGATTAGAAACAACCAACAACAAAGAAAGACAAGAGGCAGACAAAAAGTAAGACAGAGAGACAGACAAATAAAGCATCTGATGAACTGACAATTTGTCATCAAGTATGTGTTAGTGAGTTCAAATGTTTCACATTTTTACATGACATTTTATCCAAGAAATACACACGCTAGCTAGCCTGAACTCATCAGAAATTATCTGTAAATAGTATAAATTTGTTATTATGTTTACTGAACTGATGTTTCAGCAAAAAGCCATATTTTACTCGAAGGAACAAAGTTTTACTCGACTAAGTTTGCCATGGTCCAAAAGACCATCTGCACAATCCAATAAGTGCGTTCTGTTGCGTGCTGAAAAGAATATGCTGGAGGATCACATTAAAAGCAAGCATGCTGAATGTTTCTAAGCTTTGGTCATAATGATGTTAAGCTACAAAGTACCATGTAAAAGTAATATCAACTACCGAATCGGCTACTATGTTTAAAAGGAGATGTGAGTTATATGACCATGAGGCTGTGACACAACACAAAAAACAAAATAGACAACTTAACAACTGTCATACACACAGAAAAAGTTTCAAACATTTTTGTTTTCTAGACCAAAATAAGGTCTTCAACAATAGGTATGTCAAGTTTGACACCATCTTGTGTCTATCCAAGATTTGATTGATTGATTGTTGGTGTTTAAAGCCACTATCAGCACTATTGGCTATATGGTGGCCGTCAGTTTTACAGATGGATGAAGCCGGAGTGCCCAGTGACAACAACGATCTCAGGCAGAAAAGCTGACAATCCTACTCAATTGAACTTGGATTCAAACGCATCTATGGAGGCCCATAAGATATATTTAATAAATTTCAAAATGTGATACACATGAAAATGAAGAGATGTGGTATGATTGCCAATGAGACAACTATCCACCACAGACTAAAGGGTGTGGATGTAAGCAACTCTACGTCATTTATAGCCTGCAACAATGAGAAAAACCCATTAATTATGGTAAATTATAAAAGGCCCTGGTATGACAAAATGTGAAACAATTTGCCAAGTTAAGAAATTCCACACATCCAATGTGATGATAGGCAATGATATTTTTTTTCCTGAAGAGATTTATATCCCACTTGAAAGGAATACACATAGAATATCATAATCTTTTTCTGCTGATGTTTAAAAAGTGCAATGCCATTAGGTATATTGGTTGTGGTTAAACAAAAAATTTCATTAAAATTCAACAGATGATTTGGCTAAAAACTGTAAACAAACAAAATGTTTACCAATCAAAATATACAACAGATCAGGAAAGGCATAAGACAGCTAAGCATTCCAGAAATATCTATATTGAACTAAATGCTGATATTAGTTAAGAAGCTGTTCACAAGTGCAAAAATAAAGATGAACATCTCCACAGCACATCTGATTTATTCAAGCAGTTTTATCTGCATAAACCCCAGAGGGATTGAAAACATTTAGAAATTGTTGAAAAATTATTCAGTGAGCATCGGTAACAATACAATTGAAAGTTCAATTTCACATGACTCAATAGAATTGCAGTTGAGTACAAACTCACTTAATCTTGCAAATAAGTGAACAATAGTACCAGTCAAGCTGGTCTTAAATCAGAGAATATTTTTTCAATGATATTTTTAAACATCTTGTAAAATCAATTTTTCCTCATTCCTTTTCCTTTTGATACTGTCTTTTTTATATTTAGAAAAAGTGAAAAATTAGTATCTTTTTTATATTTTATGCATGTGTATAAATCAAATGATGCTGGGGAGTTCATGACAGGGAGATAACTCTTACAACAAGAGTACCTGGATGATAAAGTAAACAACTCCAAAAAATGGCAGCACTGTTGCAAATAAAGGTGTAGTGTAAATGACCACACCAAGATTTGAAAAAGTTTGTAGAATCACATTCAACATGGATCGCATTGTAAATGGCACCACAAGGTCAAGTTCTAAAATGTCTGCTGTGTATCTGTTCATGATACGCCCCATTGGTGTCTGATCAAAGAATGACATTGGTGACCGAAGCAACACAAACAGCAGACGACGATAAAACTTCCTGGAGGCAATGACTCCACCAATAGCCATCACATAGGCAGACCCCATTACCAAAAGACCTGTGAGAGAAAAAAGAGGCCTAATAAAGATGTTGACCTAATTTACAGATAATATCTCTTAGGTGTTAATCTTTCTAACCTTCATAGTGGGAGATTCCAGGTCACATAAAAGCTTAAATAACTAGGCAAAACCAGAAAATATAAATAACAGAAACTACTTCAGCAACTTAAGACAAACTGTTATAATCCTACCACCTGGAACTTTTCTAGAGTAAATGAAACATTAAACCTTTTAAATGGTACTGTTCTGTTAGTATTTAAAATGTTGGGGTCAAACACACAATAGAATAAAACATCTGATGAAATATGTAAAAACATTATGGAGCCAGAAGAGTATATTAGAAGCAATGTACAACTAGATGATAACAAAATGTGATGTAAATTTCATATATTATATGTGCATGATTGATTTTTGATTTTTGGTGTTTTAACGCCACTTTTAAGCACCGCTTTTGGGCTATTTCGTGGCGGCCAGTTTTTATTGGTGGAGGAAGCCGGAGTGCCCGGAGAAAACCACTGACCTTCGATAGGAAAACTGACAATCCTAGTCAATTACGATTGGAGTCGAGTGCACCCGCCCGAGCGGGGTTCGAACCCACAACCTCAGTGTTGACTGGCTAGTGATTACAGTAGTAACTACTTAGACCACTCGGCCACCCAGGCCCCTATATGTGCATGACATTTTAAAGATAAACGTTTGAGGTAAACAGAAAGTAGAACATCAAAGGAAATGAACACGTCAAAATGTGTCATAAAGTACGGCATAACCAAGTGAACTGTGTCACACCATATCACATAACCAGATGAAGCTTGGTGTCATATACCAAAAGCTATGACTTGGAAGTTGCAGATAAAAATGTGAGAGAACCGTTTTATGGACAGATGGAGGTTGAGAAATAAACAAATAAAGCCCCCTTCTTAGAGCAGTGAAATAAAAGATAAGTTTATCTTACATTTGCACCATTTAGTGTTAAGACAGAGAAGCCTCATCTACCATGATGAATAAGTAAACTGCAATAAAATTAACACAGCAGTTGACTGAAAAGCTAGCAAAGCTTTTTTTCATATAATTCAAAGCATACTTGCAACTATTAAATTAAGACTGACATTCAGGACTCTGAAACAAAGCATATTGCCATCTATTTCAAACAAAATTTACCATGTACTAAATTTAAATTTACCCTACCCAAACATTTAAATGCATTGAACAAGGCTGTGAAACATGAACAACAATCACGGCAAAAATGTATTTGCCTTATATAAGGACCAAACTGCAAAACAAAACATAACACAAGATGACCGATATACATGAATATGCTATCTAGACATTTGAAGAAATCAATAATGGTGTTCCCTATACAAGAATGACTCTTTCCATTGTATCACATTTAGAATTTAAATTATTTCCAATATCTATTTTTTCATAAATATTTTACTATAGTTCTCTGTTTTCATAAATAATGGCTCTGATTACTTATGAATTATCAAAAATGGCTCTCAAATTGTTCTTGCACAGAAAATGCTACAATAACAAACGAAAAAAATGACAGATGGCAAGAAAGAAAGAAAGAAAGAAAGAAAGAAAGAAAGAAAGAAAACATTTTTTTTCAATGTTTTTTAAAATCAATTCACAAGGTCATGACAGTGTGAAGTTCTTAGTAAAATTCCATTTATTATTTACATCTCCAGAAATTGCTGTTCTAAGTGACAGACTTATCATCTTTGTTTCCAAAATATAAAACTTATCCCCCTCTTTAGTATTTGTAATTACAATTCTTTTTATTTTTGGAAAGCTATAAAGGAAACATTAATAATTCCTTAGGCATTGAAAAAAAAATAACCATGGCAAAATAATAGAGTATTATTAAACATTAACACTTTTGTATAATCCAAAATAATTAATAGAGATAATAAAATGTCAAAAACAAGTCTTTAGAACCCTCAAATGGACCTCTTATTAGAATAAAATGTCCCAAATATCAAATCATTTTGAATCATACTACAGAAACATAAAGAATTACACCATATATAGCTAATAATATTGTTGTTGTTATAATATATAACTACCATGTTAAAACCTGGCTGAGTTTGGTATTTGTTCACTGCAAATTCTGTTTCTAAGTGTTGTCAGTGTCTTTACAGACTTTTAATATTCTTTATATATAACATATTAACTTGTTATCTTGACAACCTTAAGTGGTATTATAAAATTTCAATTGCCAAAATGTCAATGTTTTCAGATTTTTTACATGAAAGTTCATGATCTTGTAACAATGCAGCAAACAATTTCCTTGCTACAAATCCTTGTACCTTTATCATCAATTCTGACCTCAGTTCATACAGTCAACAGATATAAACCCTTGGGAAACTAGAGGATACGTGAGGGTAAACAAAAGAGTACATGTATCTAACACAAAAGAAATACTACTACCATTCCAAACCTGAAAATTTGGGATGAATAAAATCGAACCTGTATGAAAATATATAACACAGCAAGAGGAACAAGAGGAATGAAAATTAAAGGTGTAACGACTCCAATCACTACTGGAACACTGATACACTTCAATAAGCAACCAAACCAGGATTTCAACTTGTCGGGTAAGACCACGTCTATTACGTCAACATCTCTACTAAATCGGTTGATGATTCTGCCCGTTGGAGTTCTGTCGAAAAATATCATCGGTGCTTGAATGATTCTGTTTAGCATGCCCAGATGTAATTTCTTTGATGCGTTAACACAGGCCGTAAAGTGAATCAGGCCCTGAAGGAAAATAGCCAAACCTGGAAACAGAATGATTAATTATTTCATGTAAGCAAGCAGTCAAAATTGAAGATTGAAGCCTGACTGCCTCCAATAAGTATTGACCTTTGACTTGAGCTACCTACAGCCAAAATAAAGTATTTCACATCAACACAGAACTAGCTACTTACTATTGAAAATAACAGTATGCCTGTAATTTAATAGTCAGGACTTTTCAGTTTCAATGTACTGATAGCTCATAAGAAATAGCAAGACCAGTCCCTTATTTATTTTAGTCCATAACTCGACATAGTTATACATTTGAGCTACAGTTATTATGATTCTCAACTAAAGATGTTTAATTTTCTAGATTTAAACATTATATTAAATCTGTTAAAGAATTTCATCAAGCAATTATCAGTTTTCAACTGAAGGATCACCTAATTGTCTTGAGGTTGAGGTGTATGTGATAAAACCTTACTTATCCTCTAGCACAAAAAAATATTGAGGACAAACCAGTTGCCTGCCTTGCAGTCTAGATGCTCTTAAGATGCAAATATTTTTTGTATTAAATCTCTTTTATCTAATTCATTATGTACTATAACAGATTTCTCTATTAAATAACTTAGATCTTGTGTAAAAAAACACAGAAGTAGATTAAATGTGTTGTAAACTAATTAAAGTGAAAGGAATGAAAATGGACTGGAAAAAGGGGGTGTAACCATAAAAATGAAACAGCAACCAAATAAAAAATAAATTTTGACAACTAGAGGTCTCTGCAGTGTCTTCTACAATGGACAAACAGCAATCAAACTTAATGGCAACCTTTATATCACTCTATACGTAAACAATGAACAAACTGTGAATTTTACCCCTCCCAAATCATCTAAAAAGTATCCTTCATTGATATGTTTTAGTCCATTTTCCAAATAGTTGCCTTTGTTTCCAATTTTATTTTATTCCAAAGCTTTTTATTTTCTTTCTGATCACCAATTCTTTTTGAGTAACAACAATTCTATTTGAGAGTTTGTATTTCTATTGATGATAAAAAATATAAATGAACAAATTTCAGTTATACATTTACTCTAGCCAACCAGCAGTACTTTATTTTAGGGAAATAAAGCAACAATAACGGCTTCCACATGCAACCCAACTACTAGTTTTACAGAGACAACAGTTAAAGCTGGTCAATTTTCTGTTCCTAATTTATCAGACTTTCTTCAGCAATGACCAATAATTGTTTCTAAGATATCTGATATTTCTAATCAAATAATATAATGTTTTTACTTTTATTTCATTCATACAGTGGATTCGTTTACTTTCATGAGTACCAATTTTCGTGGATTAAGGAAATAAACAGCTGCACCATGAGTGCATGATACGCCCGTCATTTTTCAAAGAATAAAGTTCAATAACTTCTCAAGGTCATATCAGAAATTCATGAAAAACTAAAGGGAGGTTATCTTAATAGATATAAACCAGTCACCAAAGTTTCATGATAACTGCTCAAAGCATTGTCCAAAAAAACTGGAAAATCCCCCCTTTTTTATGAATAAAATCACATAACTCCGAAACGTAAAATCTAAAATTTATAAAAATCAAAAGGAGCTTACGTCAATAGATAAAAGACAATTCACTAAAGTTTCATGAAAACTGCTGAAAGCATTTTTGAGTTATTGTCCGAAAACTGGAAAATCCCCTTTTTTTAATGAATAAAACAGCATAACTCGGAAACGTAAATTCTAAAATTTATAAAAATAAATTCACCAAAGTTTCTTGCAAATTGCTGAAAGTGTTTTTAAGTTATTGTCCGAAAACTGGAAAATACCCCTTTTTTAATGAAAAAAAACCCATAACTCGGAAACTTCACATATAAAATTTATAAAAAAAAAATGAAAGGGAGCTCACATCAATAGATATAAACAATTCACTTAAGTTTCATGCAGATTGGTTCAAGTGTTTTTGAGTTATTGTCCGACATGTTGACGACGGACGGACAGACGGACAACGGTATACCATAATACGTCCTGTAAACGGGCATATAAAAACATATTTTCCTGGATGTTTGCAAAAGTCTCCATACAAGCCTTCAGCAATTTCTACTTCATTGAACATTTAAATTCATTCATTTATACCCACGAAGCTCATGAAAATTGGTATCCTATGAAAAATAATAAATCCATCGTATTTTAAGGATGTTCCAGCGTGTAGTCTTTCTCAATAATACTATGTGCAATTAAAAAAGTATTGAAAAATTATATGTAAATCACGTTGACTATTTGAGATACATGTAGATGCATTTGAATGATCAGAGTTTGAGGTAGAAAAAGAATGTCTCTAGCCAGAAGTTTCATAAAAAATTAATGGGGGGAGGGGAATGATAAACTTTATGAAAAAATGTAGTTGAAACAATAAATATTGAAGAAAATATTAAATAACTTTGTTCCAAGTGTATCTGAGATATTTGTTTCAAAATTATTGAGAAAATAAGAAATATGGATTGCTTGGTATGTTTTGTTTAATAATCATATGAGATGTTCCCAAAGGAGTTACGAAGTGGGAAAAAAATCCATCTTCATGTATTTAATCTTAATATCTTATTATTTAAATTATTAATATTTGTATTTGCAGTTTTACAATTGTTATCAATTAAGTCAAGGTTTGGATATCAGGAAACTATATTTTTATGATGAATTAGCATATTGTCCAAGGGAAGACAATCAGCTAACAATACATTCAAGGGAGATAACAAAGCATTTAATTAAGTAACACAAACAAACACCTTACTGAAATAACTCAACTAAGTAAACAAACTGATGAAAATTAAACATTTTCCTGTAAGGTATATCTTGAACCTCAAGAGTTATATCCCTTTTCTCGTAAAATTAAAAAACTGTTTCACTAATATAGAAAATCCTTAATCAAACACTTTTACATAAGATTTTCAAACTACTCTTAAACAAAAGTTATCATTCTAAGGGCAAATATTGGAGCAAAGATGTAGGGCCATTTTCCTCCTAACTTTATCTCACACTAGGGCCAATTAAGTAAAGTTCTGCAATGTATATTTAAAATTTGCATTTTCATTGCTTTAAATGTGTGCTTTGGGGTTGTAACAAATTATGTCATGGTTCTGATCTAATACCCTAAATATAAATTCTAAAACACGACTCAAAACTGCAAATTTGAGAGATTGTTGAAATTTCATGTATTAATAAAAAAATTAATGAGGAGGCAATTCTTAATAAAAACCAAAATGCTATAAGATATTAATCTGTGTATTAATTTAAGATACAAATGAATTCATTAAAAGGTTAAAAATGGAAACATGGAATTTGTCTTCTATTGAAATTATCAACAAAAGGAAGAATTACCATTGACACATAACTTTTAAAACATGGATATAAGAAATTTGTTGCAATATACTTAAAGAATACTATTCAGTCTCTTCAATTCCAATTCTACAAGGTTTAAAAAATTTTCAAATGTCTACTCCTTAATTAAATAAAGGGGTGACTGACCCAACCAACCTCTTCTATCATGAAAAATAGTTTTTACAAGTAAATTCAAAACTTTAGATTCATTTTCTTTTGAAATCTAATTCTTTCCATTTTCAATTTTCACATATGTTCATGTGTTTAAGCTATATGCAGGTGGTTACTGGTACTAATTTAACACAGAAAACAAATGATAACATTAAAGGGAAGTAACTCTGGGGTTTTATGGACAGACAACTCTGCAAATTTTACCTGGGCGATATAATAAACAATAACAGCTGGAGGAATTGTTGTGAGGAAAAGAGGAGTACTATATCCAACCACGATGGGAATAGTCAAAGTCTTCAAGAACTGGAAAAACCAACTCCTGAAGTTCCGTGGGAGATTTATATCAACCACATCCGTGTCATGAGCAAAGCGGTTTAGAATTCTTCCGACTGGTGTGGTATCAAAGAAAAGAGCTGGAGCTGCCAATATTGTTGTGAGTAAGTTACGATGGAGGATCTTTCCAGCATAGACACCAGCAAGATTGACAGTGCAGCCTATAGCAAACACTGCACCACCTGAAAATTCAAAATGTTTTTAAACAAAGATCTTATGTCTTCCTTTCTTATGTAAATACTACACATAAGAACAAAACCATCCTTTGCCTTAATTTTGCAGTAACTCTCAATCAAAGAACAAAACCAACATATGAAAAGTAAAACTTTTTCTGAAAGGGAGGCTACTCTTTGGTTTTAATGAAAAATAACTTCATGTGGTTTTCCTAAA
Organism: Mytilus coruscus; assembly: GCA_017311375.1. Lineage (NCBI taxonomy): Eukaryota > Metazoa > Mollusca > Bivalvia > Mytilida > Mytilidae > Mytilus > Mytilus coruscus. Next base: position 15,114,791 of record CM029602.1, on the reverse strand, counting down.
ACAATTTGTCATGCTTATAAACCTAGAGCTCTTGAAATCTTTTTTCCTTGGGGTTCTTGAAGAAAATCTACTGGTCCTCACTTTAACTTCTTTTGCAAATTATCAAAATTGCACAATTTTGGTAGTCAGGTCCTTCGGACCACCACTTTTCGAGGAAATCTGTAGACCTAGAGCCACTTCAAGAAGTGTTAAAAGAAAAAATCTTTAGCAATATCAGTATTTTAAACTTATCAAGTCTAAAATATTTTCCAGACTAACATATCAATATTATTTCCAGAACTACTTATATGAATAAAGGAATACATAGGGGTGTTCATTAATAAACAAAAACACAACAGCAAAAAAAAACAGACCTAATCACAAAAAACTTAACATTGATCATTCCATGAAATGAGGAAAAGGTAAGGTGAACATATGAACTGTACAATCATTCCATACATCAAATGTAGTTAACTATAAGGTGAACATATGAACTGTACAATCATTCCATACATCAAATGTAGTTAACTAAAATCTAAAACAAAGAACAGCTTTCATCAAAGTTTCAAAAACTATTTTTAAAAATGTATATCCTTGGGATGTATTTACATAAACTCAATTACCAAAGTTCTCTTTACTTTTAATTTCCATGTTTTAAAGACTTTTCCGCATTTAAATATGCATAAATAATTTAACCAAATTCCTTACTTTTTTTTTGTTTTGGAAGTGGACTTGAGGAACTAACTCTGACAGATAAAGTTGAATCGACTTTACAATCTAAACCTGACAGGAAACTTGGATCAGAAGAAATAATTTCTTCACTCAGTTTCAATTTTAGTAAAATCTCATTTATGGACCTATGCAAAAAAAATTTCACTTATTTGTTCACAGTTGTATAGCAATTTACATAAAGTTTGCACAGTTGCATATGACACAATAATTGCAACACCTAACTCTGCAAAGATAAAAAAAAAATTACAAACAAAAGGGATCTTAAGTTCAAAGAAAATGTACCAAAACATGCATTCAATGGCAACATTTTAACACATGTCCAGTGTTGGCAAGACTATATCAAGTACAAAACCAACATGTTCATTACAGATCAGACAGATGGAGAGAGAGAGAGAGAGAGAGAGAGAGCAAAGCAAAACGTATGTAAATGCTCCATAGATAAATTAGTTTGATTAATGTTACAAAAATGCACGATGAATGCATACAATCAAAAATTTTTGGTAAATTTCATTGTTTACAAAGGATGAAAATCTAAACTTTGACCTTATACATTGTACACAAATGCAATGATACATAACTGTACGACAAACATAGTGTGCACTTCAATTCAGAGATTTTTACAAAGATGCACCATGCCATTCTCAAGTGATTGAACATAATAAATAAAACAATATCTAGTAATCATTAGATAAGTTGTGTAGAAATTCTGAGATTTTACTTTTTGGAAATTGCTGAACAAAAACTTTTAATTACGAATAATTTATTTAAATGGAATTTGTATCATATAAATATGCATTTTTTCATAAAAAAGAAGAACATCTAGTCATTATTTCTTTTATAAGAAAACAGCACTTTTTAAGCATTAATAATTTTCTTCTAAAAGCATTATCAAATGTATAGCATTAGCAAAACATTATGAAGCATCTAAAATATCAAGACTTCTACAGAAAGGTCAGAAAAAGAAAACAAAACAGCAGATATACAGCTATTAGTAAAACACAAAACACAACAATAAGACTCCACAATATGATACAAAGAGTCCAAAATATTCAGACCTGGACCATGATGTATAGGACCGTCAGTGGGAATAAAACCGCTAGAAACCAGGGAGTAGTGTAACCAATTATTAATGGCACTGAGACCACTCTCAACAGACAAGCTAGCCAGGATTCAGCCACTTTTGGTATAACTGTGTCTAAAACATCTATATCCTTGCTGAACCTATTCATGATTCGTCCTTGAGGTGTTGTATCGTAAAATGCTATCGGCACTTTCATTGTGTTTTGTAACATGCCAGCGTGCAATCGCTGGCCTGCCATGACATTTCCAACATAAATCATGATGGAAGATATTACAATGAAAATACCTGAAAATAAACAGTTCTGATTATCTGTATAAGCTGTGTATTACACAATCTACAACAACCTACCTCATGACAAAGATCAGCTTATCTGATCATGTGACTTTAAATAAACAGTTTTGATTATCTGTAAAAGCTGTGTATTACACAATCTACAACAACCTACTTCATGACAAAGATCAGCTTATCTGATCATGTGTCTTTAAATAAACAAAATTAGCTACATTTTTATAATTTACTTAATCATTAAATATAACATGCCCTTTATGAACTGATGATTGGTTTTATAATAAATTATTCATATTGGAATTCATTTGTGGCATCATTGATATTCTCAACATCATAAAACTGGCTTTTTCTAAAGTGGAGTTGTCTACAGTATGTCACATGACATATCGTAAAAATTTAGTTTCTTAATATATTCCTATAATATGGAAATCTGTGTGAATCAATTTATCTATTGACCAATTTTGGTAATAAGATTTCTTCATATATTTTGAACTGCACATTATGAATCACAAACCAAAAGATTAGACAATTAATCCAATTAATAACTTGATGAAGGAATAATTATATTTCAAGCAAGTAGCTCAGAACTGGAAGGAATCAATGTTATAATTTGAAACATTATTTTTTTTTGTGACTGTGGTAGCACAAGTGCTCTTTTTAAAAACAAACTGCCAATCAAATATTCATTTGTGCCGTTAACTCTGTCTCTCTTTTTTTCTTTTTTTATATACCCAACATTAACATATATGTTGATACAGAATAGTCATTATTACCATTATATCTAGGTGTATAATGTGTACACACAAGACCATCTGTCTATAAATAGTATCAATTTTTGGCATAAGTAAAAATAAATATTTAATAGGATCAATAGATATAATTAGAAAATTGCCAAACATTTAAATATTGTAAATTCAGAAATTATTGCGTGCATTTATTATTGCGATTTTTGACGATTGGACAAAAATGTGAGATTAATTATTGCGATTTCAGGAAAATATACTTAGACATGCATGTATCAATTATCAGAATGCGAGTTCTAATTATTGCGATACTCATCCAGTAGCATTACTGGTATAAAAAAAAAACTTGCAATAATTTCTGAATTTACAGTACTTCAGTTTATAAAATAGCAATCAAAGTCAAAAATAATTGTGTGGATTTATAATTGCCACTTGTTGAATAGCAGACAAAGGTATTAGATATATTATGCAATGTCAGGAAATGTTGTGTAGACAAATCTGATTACAAAATTAAAGCTCAGTTTAATGGGTTACTCATCAGTCCATTTTTCCACATTATTAGGCCGAGAAATTTATGTGTGTTTAGGGTTTCCTTCCTTTAAAATTATAGAATGCCAATGTCTGGGCTTTTTTTTAGTCATAATCTTGTGAATATTGACTTATAACCAAATTAAAATTTTACAAACATCCGAAATTTGCAATTTGTAATAAGCCAAGTGGTCCCATGACACAGTTATCGTCCTTTGATTTTTGTTGTCTACGAATATAGTCCCTAGTGTGGACAGTGTATAACTTGCAAATTTTTTTCATACACTTTCCAAATTTATTTCTTTATATTTTATGCATGGATTAGGGGGATGAAATTACATGTTCAAAAAATTTGGGTGATGAATTTTTATGTAAAGTAATGATTTGGTCCAGTTCAAAAAGGTCTAAGTTAGTATGTCTGAAGCTGTCAAATTGAATTATAGACCCCTTAACATAGAATTGTCAATATTTTGAGTTAGAGCTGGTAGACTTTTCTATAATTTTGATTATTTTTTGTCCAAAAAGTAGTACACTACACGGTAAAAATCTTTTTAAGAGAGAGCAGGTAATATTTTTTGAATTCATTGTCTAAAAGAAAGGCACTACAAAATATCTGTGTTCTCAAGCCAAGTGACATTTTTTTTTTTTTATCAATTCTGCCTCACATTTTGATGAAACAATTTAGGGCTGAGCCATGAAAACAATCATGAAAAAATCTCATCCAGGTAGGGGTGTTTTTGTATAGTGAAAGTGTATTAGTAATTAAAAAATTGCCTCTATAGATGGCTAAACCAATTTCAAAGTCTGTTTCCTTTGTAATAGAAGTACCCTTTTAGGTTACAACAATCCATATGCAGGTAATTCTTTTTTTAAGCAATCCTCATAAAATGTAAGGTTCAGCCTTCAAAATTTGATTTGGTAATTAAGGAAACCCTAAAATTATTCTTTTGGGCAAAAACAATGCAAAAAATTATCAGAATTGCACTTTTTATAGCACATGCTGCCTACCTTGGATGAAGCCAATAACACCGTAGATACCAAGTCTCAGGTCCCTTTGTGCTGTGTCTATTGTTCCATTCACTACAGTCGTGTTGTCGTTACTCCACTCAGCCAGCCAGATATTAGAGTAAATGCTAGCAGCATTATATAATATGTAGAAAAATATAATAAGTAAACTCAGTAATAGTCCTACAGACCTAAGGTATGCCATAAACACATTCAACTTCACCTGAAATACAGAAATTCACCAATATTATCATTTAAACAATATAATATAATCAATTATTATACCTCAGTATGTTTTTTTTTTTATATAAAAAAGAATGAAATATTTGTGCTATTTCATTCGACAGACTATTTGCCATTCAATAGTTTCAAAGACTATTAACCCGGTCAATAGGTTTATCAACATATTTCCCGTACTTTTTCATACTAATTTCAATTTTGTTATGACTTTGTTATATTGTACGAACTTAACAGAAAACTTGGATCCCAACTTTGATCCTCCTCCCGACTTTTCAGAGCATTAACTTTAATTGAATGGAAGCTTAATCTTGTTAATGTTATCTGAAATATGTTGATTTTCTAGCTTCAAAACTCTTTTTTCTTCTTCGTATTTTACTCTCATTGTTGTCATGAAGGAGTTAATGACTGGTCCTTTACACATCAAAATAAATATTTGGGAAGGGTGAGCAATTTTATTACATTTGATTTGGTTTCACTTGTGAGTGAAATGTTTTCAGGGGAAATTGGTCATACCTTTTCTAAGGGAGCAACCATTTAACTTCAAAAAAGGGGGGGGGGTAGGAGGGTATGGTTTTTTGTCTGAGGCAGGAATTTTTCGACGCTATCAATCAAATTATTTTTTTTCTTTCAAAATTTAACACTTTAAGGTATTCGGAAAATCTGGATTCAGAATATTTTTTTGTCATCTGCTTGACCACAATATTTTTTTTATGGAAAAAAACATATCCCCCTTTTTGACGTTTTATGGTCGTTCCCTAAAGATATAACAACATGAGGACAATTTTCAACTTACAGATATACCGTGGCAATACACTTTCAGGAAGAATTGAAGTCAATAGTAAAGCAGATCATTTTATACTTTGCCGAAGTGCTGTTTATATATTGCTTTTTTTTTTGTATTATCATTGATTGATAAAGTAACCACCTTACCATAACACCTTTCAAAACTCTTTACTCAAATGAAAAGAACCACACATAATTTTTTTTATTTTTTTTTTGTACCGATCAGTTTCGATAGTGATCGATTGTTCGCAGTCCAATTTGGTGGAATACGTTCAGACTACCTGACCTAAAGTTGTATGACTAAATAAAAACATAAGGTTATTATATAAATGATACAGTAACCTGACAACACAAGTTGTCTGAATAACTGGCTGATTATACTGACATCAAAATACATAGAAAAAGAGGATTCACAAATCATAATCAATAGGGCAATACAAAAAAACGTAGACATAAACAATCCGCGAACACGTATCAAAAAGGTATAAATCTATAGTTAACTCAAACCACATTATTAGTGGTGACATAATGCTGCACTTCTGTAGATAAAGGAATGTCAGAGTGTCTGGATGGGGAATACATAAAAGTGAATTATGGACCAATTGTACAGAAATATCAACCAAAAAAATAATGAATAAAGAAAAATAGGGGGAACATAAGAATAGATAATAATTGGGTGCTAAATTATAAAGAATAGAGGATAGAGAAAAATGACATAATAAAATAAAGAACACAGAAATGAAACCCACCTTCCAGATCCTCAAGTATGATTCGAATGAAAACGCTGTGTGGAGTTTTCTGTATTGCAATATGTATAGATACAGCTCTACAAATTTGACTTTCTTTACTTTATTATGGTTCACAAAAAACAATCAAATATCACGCACATCAAATGTCTCTAATTATTCTCCTTACTCCATGTATTTACTTGTAAAATGTTTTAAATTTTAAATTGAGATTGTTTCTAGTAACCTGAGGATATTAACGATATTTACGTGCTTGACGATAAGGAAAACCCGTAACGCATATTAAAGTATAGAACCCCAGAATGACAAAACGTAAATTAATACTGTATAACAATATAAGTAATTTGAGCAGCTTCGGACTTTTTTTTTTTTTTATTTAAGCGTTGAATGATTTTAGATGCACTTAAATAAGCATACTATTTAGTAGTTTATATTGCCTTTTTCGTCATTGTATACTAAGAAAAGTCAAAAACATAAACAAGAAAGTCAACTTAAAGGTCTACTACGTCACGCCAATTGATAAAATTGAGAATGGAAATAGGGAATATGTCAAAGAGACAACAACCCGACCAAAGAGCAGACAACAGCCGAAGGCCACCAATGGGTCTTCAACGCAGCGAGAAAATCCCGCACCCGGAGGTGGTCCTCAGCTGGCCCCTAAATAAAATTGTGTACCAGTTCAGTGAAAATGGACGTCACACTAAACTCAAAACATATAAATGAACTAAAATTAAAAACATACAAGGCTAACAACGGCCAGAGGCTCCTGACTTGGGACAGGCGCAAAATGCGGCGGGCTAAACATGTTTTGTGAGATCTCAACCTCCCTATACCTCTAGCCAATGTAGAATAAAGAAACACATAGCAATACGCACAGTAAAACTCAGTTTAAAAGAAGTCCGAGTCCGATGTCAGAATAGGTAACAAAAGAAACTAAGCAAAATGACAATGATACATAAATTAACAAAGGACTACTAGCAGTTACTGACATGCCAGCTCCAGACCTCAATTAAACTGATTGAAAGATTATGTCTTCATCATATGAAAATCAAGTACAATTCCTCCCGTTAGGGTTTAGTATCATACCATCATAAAATATATGAGAAGAACATAACCCGTATAATGCCAACAACTGGTTTTAGAATAACTGTGTTTATTTCCGATGCAAAGACCATATGAGTGAATCAATATTAATACCAAAATGTGCAATCCTTAATGACCTGACAACAGTTTATTAACTATATCCTTTCCGAATAAGTCTGTTTGTCCTTGTACCGTTGATAAAATTTAGTAAATGTTTTGACTAGTTTGTGATATCGAAAACCCTGGTGTAATAATTTTTCAGTAATACAGAGATTTCTTTCGTTGAAATCAAATACGTTGTTACATACACGAGCGAATCGAACAAGTTGAGATATATATAAACACCATAAGATGGTGACAAGGAACGTTACCATCTAAAATGGATAATTAACAATAGGAAATGAAAAATCATCTCTTTTATCATAAATTTTGGTATTAAGCTTCCCGTTAAAGATATAGATATCAAGATCTAGGAAAGGGGAGTGTTCATTGTTAGTATAAGCTTTATTTAAAGTCAGTTCGGCAGGATAAATCTCTTTAGTGTACATACTGAAGTCGTCATTATTGAGAGCCAATATATTATCTAAATATCTAAAAGTGTTATTAAATTTTTGAATCAGATGTTGTTTCGATGGGTCTTTGCTGATTTTAGTCATACATTGAAACTAATTGATGTTTTTATATAAATGTATGAGTACACACACAAAACAAACGAAGATGTATACATTTGGAAGCATAAAAAAACGAGAGAAAAAAGTTCCGTTAGGGCTAACGTTAACCCCGAGAGGCAGAGAAGGAGGATATAACCTTTTAGCAAAGTTTTAGTAAAAATATGAACTGACATTTTGCAATCATGAAATTGTACATTGTATAATCTAGAAGTATATGATATGCACATGATAAGGTTTGTCCCAGTTCATGTAGAAATATAACCGATAAGCCTATGTCTGACTATCTATAAAGGAGTGCATAGAGTTACAACATGACTAGTGGTAAGTTTTCTGGAATTTTGCTTTTCCTCACCACCCATTAAACAAGACAACACAAACAAGACGAATTAGCTAACAACTCAGTTCGAGACAGTTCATAAGATGATGTTTCTCGAAATGTAGAAACAGGTATCGTCAATTTACAATATGATCACTTAAACATGTAATTCCAGTTTTCATATGTTTTGGTCTTTTATTTAGAATATATAAGGAAGAAGTTTTTTTCATCAAGAACATTTTTGTCACAGTTAAACAACTATATGATATTAAGTTCAAACAAACCTATTGAAAGGGCATTCATTGTGATTATTTTTGTCGTTTTTATTTATCGTAACTTAATTAACGACATTTCGGAGTTTTTGGTTTTCAAAGCTTTAAATTTGTATTTGAGTTTGTCTTCCGACTGTTTGATTCGAACATATGAGTCTTTAGAAGAGGAAAAAACTCATTCTATATACCAGGCTTCAAATTGTGTAAGCCAGACAAAATTTCGTCTACAAAAGATTCATCAGTAACGCTCGAATCGAAAACGTTATAAGTCCAAATAAAGTACGAAGTTGGAGAGCTTTGATAACCCAAAATTCCGAAAGATTTAGCCAAATACAGCTAAGGTAATATATTCCTGAGGTAGAAAATATTTAGTATTTCTACAAATTCAAATTTTAGAAACGGTTAATTCATGATTATGACCATATCAATGATAATTCATGTCATGACTGAAGTGAAACGCACGTCTGTCGTATAAAACTATGTCTGGTATCCTTGACGGGTTTAACTAAATGAATTCTGTTTATAATGAATATTAAAGTATTTTGTTTTCAACTATTCTACTTTTGTTTTCAGTTATAAGATGTACAATCCTGCTGTTAACAACGTTAGCACTTGGCTGTGGTAAGCATCATCATTCAGCTGGTTCAAGATATTTTGTCTATTTAAGATGGACCTAGTTAATTCCATTGTATATCAAATTTAGTGTACCCTCGAAGCCATGAAATACCATATAGATGATTGCAGATATAAAGATACGTATTGAGTGAGTTTTTATTCCCTTTTAATGGGACTGTATTCAAAAATAGGCAATGTTGTGTTTAGAATTGGTGACACAAAATATAGGTAAAATGCTCAAAAAAACAAAAAAAACAAAAAAAAACGGGCAAAACATTCAATGATATTTTATTTCAGATTGCTCAAGAATATGCCTCTCTTGTACGGATTTGAAAGAAGGCGAACAATGTCAGCACATAGTTACATGTCCTGATAATGAGGTAATATGTTACATCCTTACTTTTCCAATTTAGGTTAAAGATTTCCAGCTAACATCAATGATCTTTTCTGACTTCCCATCAATATATTAATTTATATTTATGCAGGCAGTTATAACAACACTTGTTCCTTAATTTTAACAGAAACACGGCATTTAGTTAGAAAGTTCAGCGTTGAATACCATTTTAGTTTCGAGTACTCCATTTCTTCTGGTAATCAAGTATTTTTTTTATCTAGATGACATACGCTGTCAATGTGTTCTTTTGTTTGTAACTGATAAAAATCAAATGGAAAACTTTCAATTAATTTATCATCACTATTTATATTTATTCAGGTTTGTTTTCTTGAGAAGTATACAACATCAAATGGTGAAACACGTTACGATGTTGGATGTGTAGACCAAAAGGTAATAAATTCTGTCATAAATATGAAGGTACTAGTAATTGCATAATTTTAAATCGGGTTGCAAATCCCTCAAGCAAAGTGTCTTTTCATGTAAAGGCCTTTCAAGGTCTTGGATTATCAAAATGTCTCGGGATTCTATTGAATTTTAGACCAGACACACATATAGTGCGTCTTATATCGATACACTTACAATACATTGTAGAATGTAAAAATAGGGAGACATGGTATGATTGCCAATGAGATAACTATCCACCAAAGTTCAAATGAAGTGGATGTAAGCAATCATAGGCAACCGAACGACCTTCAACAATGAGAAAAACCCATATACCGTATAGTCGGCTATTAAAGGCCCCGACATGAAAAATATGAAACAATTCAATTGAGAAAACTAACTACATAATTTATAACAAAACAATTTACGAAAAACAAATATGACAGACATGAACCAACGACAACCACTGAATTACACGCTCCTGACATGGGACAGGCACATAAAGAATATGGCGGGGTTAATAGATATAAGAAGATGTGGTATGAGTGCCAATGAGACAACTCTCCATCCAAGTCAAAATTTATAAAAGTAAACCATTATATGTCAAAGTACGGTCTTCAACACGGAGCCTTGGCTCACACCGAACAGCAAGCTATAAAGGGCCCCAAAAATTACTAGTGTAAAACCATTCAAACGGGAAAACCAACGGTCTAGTCTATATAAAAAACGAGAAACGAGAAACACTTATGAACCACATCAACAAACGACAAGTACTGAACATCAGATTCCTGACTTAGGACAGGTGCAAACAATTGCAGCGGGTTTAAACGTTTTAATGATACCAAACCTTCATCCTTATCTGAAACAATAGTGTAACATCACAACATAGAAAGACACACTATAAAATATCAATTGAAATGGCTTAACTCAATCAAAAGACATATTAACACCAGTGAACATACACTGAACAAATAAATTTGATCTATGATACAATGTAAATACAAAATAAAACATGTTTGTGCGCGCTCAACCCTCCCTCTAACCGGTTTCAGGATAAATGCATTTTGAAACTTGTTTCAGGATAAATGCATTTTGTGGTAAAGGATAATAACACCATTTGTCGTCAACAGTGACTCTCAAATTCAAACATTTGAAAGCCAAGGATGTCTAAGGCAAACCAGACATCAAGCGCAAACCAGACGTTAAGAGCATTCGACTGAAAATTCTGAAAAAGAATTGATACATCATTATTAACTGCGGACGACGTGACAAGTTCAGTTACTGGAAATACAAAAATGAATGTGTCTAAAAAATAATTAAAACACAAAATTATCATACTTATTTACGGTTAGTTTAAAAACCAGAATGATCTAACGTTATGCTTTGTAAGATTTGACATTGTTTTGGCATTTTTTTTTTTCTTCCTTTGTTACAGATGTGCCCAGCGCAGGACTTGCAGAATACTTTTGGAAAGAGAACAAGTGACCATAGTCATATATTATGTCATCGGTGTTGTAATAATACACATATATGCAATACTGATCTTACCTGTGACAACCTGATAAATAGTAAGAATATACTTAAAGCCATCTTCACCAGCCAAGGATTACGATCCAGTCCCCTCCTCTCCACCCTTGGCAGATCAAGCCAACATTTGTGATTACAATGCTGCGCAATCTACCGGTAGACAAAAGTCACGCCCATTCTTTGACTAATGGTAGTACTTGAACAATCTTCAGTAGGGAGGTGTAAAAACGGTTGTGTCTAGTGTTTACAAATTTCGTGAAGCAGGAACAGATAATAAACATCGGCATTCCAATATTTGCGCGAGAAAAATACCCAGAAACTTCAATTAGTTGATTAAGAACTGCAAGATTGTCACTAAATATCGTTTGATGTTTTGGGGGTAAAGACTTGCTGCACAATCTGCACGTGGCAATTGTTTATTTACACTTTCTACATTTTCACGTGATCATCTTAACGGCTATTTTTGATTGAATGCAGCCAGTTACAACTGCGACTAATGAAAATCATTACGTCGTGGATCCGAAATTCTATTTTAATCCGACAAGGCTGGAGAGGAGGGGACTGGATCGTAATCCTTGGCTAGTGAAGATGACTTAAAGCTTGCTCTAAAACTTTTCCGATTCAATACGAGATTTATTTATTTTTATTTCAGTCTAAAGATATTGTTAATTGTATGAGTAGGCACCTACACATATCAGGGTTATTACTTTTACATGAAACTCAGTATATCCAGTCAAACAACTACCACAATCAATGAAAGATGTCATCTTTCTTTTTTTAGAATAATATATACATGTAAAATATTGTTCTCTGGTCTCTGAGCTATTTTGTTGTAGTAAATAAACTCATCATAGATACATGTACCAGGATTAAAATTGTGTACGCCAGACGCCCGTTTCGTCTATAAAATACTCATCATTGACGCTCGAATCAATAAAGTTAAAAAGGCCAAATAAAAAACGAAGTTGAAGTGCATTTAAGACCTAAAATTCCGAATGGTTTTGATAAAGCAAAGGTAATCTATTCCTGGGGTAGAAAATCCGTAGTATTTCGAATAAAATCAAAGTTTGTAAACAGTTAATTTTAATAACACGGATAAACATTAATACAGTAAGGAGTCATGTCAGTTGGTATTATATACAGAATCGTGTAATTTTAGGGTAGAGTTATTACTTGATCAATGTTTAAGAATAAAGAAGGAGAAACGTCTTATGCAAACTCTATTGTATACAAACTTTACACGATATTTTATTTCTATGTTAGACAATTTTAGAGAAACAGATGATATCAAAGGGGAAATGATATTGAGTCGAAGAAAGCCCGATATTACCATAACTATTTAAAAGAACGAAAAGACAAGCAACAGACAACAAAAAGTTAACAAACCAGAAAACTAGTGACCGAGCTTAACGAACCCCATCAAAGCACGTGGTGTGATTACAAATGTTTCGTTATGTTGATAATGGTTAATTTGAATTTTGGTCTAAAATAGAAACCTTTAGTACTTAGACTAATAAATATGTTATTAAAAATGGGGAAACAAAACATTGTTTCCGTGCTTTCTTTATGCCTGTTACTTTTAATTATTGAAAATAATAAGTCATAGTATTTTGAGAAGATACTTAGAATTACTGTCAGATGACCAATTTCAGAATAAAGAGAGGGATAGCAAATGCCACTTGGTCTCTTGTCGGAAGTTTGAAATTCGTAAGATTGAATGCTCATCTAAAATGTAATATGCAGTCTTTATCTTCTAAAATCTCGTGCACTGAGATCTTTTTCTTTTGTACAAACTATCAGATAGCTAACACATTCGTTTGGTAAAGGAATAAGGAAAAGAAGCGTACTGCAGTTTTAAGCTCTTGGAGAAACCTCAGTAGTTTTAAATTTTGTACACATGCTATTATTAATTTCTAATCACTTGCCATGATTAGTAAACGCATTTGAAAAAAGATAACACAATAGAACAGAAACTGTTGAACCTTCCGGAACACATGAGTTATCCCGTTGTAAGGGGTTCGTGTCGATCAATTTTTTAGTTTTTAGTTAAGTGTTTTGTGTACTTTTTTGTTTGTCGTTTCGTCAATTTTTCTTTGACTTATAGTTTTAATTGCCCCTTTGGAATCTTTTTTTTTTTCTTTTAACTGATATTTGGTGTATTTTTTTTTAAAGTGGTGGATACAATCAATCATTGTTTTTGTTTATTTTTGAAATATATTCAGTTTTCAAAGACAAACCAAATTTAAAGGAGTTATTCAAAGCATACTGATTTGTATCCCATAAATGACAGATAAGGTGCAAATTTGTCTAAAATATGACTTTCTATGTTTCATGTTTCAAATATTGGATTATTGTAGCGCTTGATAACACCGTATTTTGATATACTATTAGGTTCAAGACAAAGCTGTTATTCTTGTTCTGATGTGGATGACCCATCAGCTTGCCAGACGAAAGTAGCATGTGGAATTAATGATGTAGGTAACAGATATATATATAGCTTACTGTTCGGTGTGAGCCAAGGCTCCGTGTTGAAGACCGTACTTTTACCTATAATGGTTTACTTTTATAAATTTTGACTTGGGTGGGGAGTTGTCTCATTGGCACTCATACCACATCTTCTTATATCTATATACATTTACTTTATTTTCTTTTGAACTGATTGTTGTCTACCTTGGATGTGTTATTGCTAATTTGTTTTGTATTTTGTTGTTATAAATCTTTGGGTCTATACCATTATCATGGACCTCAGAACATGTTTGTACTAGTATACCATAATACGTTGTGTCATGCGAATACATATTTTAGTTGTAACAGTAGTATTAGGTGGTTCTTTTTTTAGCACAGCCATAATTGGCGCCAATGACGTAACCAGATATATTTGGAACATTTTAACGCAATAAAGGATAACGAATGCAAACAAGTTCGATATATGTAATTGTATCATATTTAAACAATCAATGTTGTGACCTTTTCCGTCATCAGGTGTGTCATTCTCAGTGATAGAATTTAAAGACAATTTATATATCATTTGTTTTATAATACATTCTGTTATGATTATTTGGTTTATAACTCGATGACTGCGCAAGTATATGCCAGTTTAAAACAACAAAATGATCACATCAATTAAGTCTGTTAATATATTTATCAAAAATAACGGCAGTGAATTTCTTATCGTATGTTTATAAATATCAACACTCTTCACAAGTCCAATCATATACTTAATTTCAATCCTGGTATCTATGATGAGTTTATCTAGATATGTTATTAAATAAATATAATAGAACAATCAAGACATCTTTTAAATATGTTTTTGAACTACCATACAATGTGTTGAAAATATTCTTTTTTAGTGTATCTTTACAGCGTGTTAAAGAGGCATTAGCTGTCAAATTCATGTTCACCATTTTGAGTCAAATTCTCATATTTGATTTAAAACATACTAAAACGTATACCCAAATTTCAATAAGTCTGAAATAAACAGTTAACAATGCATGTACTCAATAATATATATCAGAATTTAAGTCTAGATGCCATCTAATTTACTATTGAGGCGAATTCCAGAGACTACCGACGGACACATAACCCGATATAAACATAAATATAAATAGATAGCGACCTCGTGCAATTAGATTTTCCTTGGTCTGTTTGATTTCATGTTATAGGTTAAAAAAAATAAGGTAACTATCGTTTTTACCTGTATAAGAATGATTTTTTGCGGATAGAATCAGTCAACGAAATGGTTCACCGTTGTTTCACTTTCAATGTTGACATTCTTTTCCTTTTAATGGCTGAACACGACTAAGTCCCTTTAAGCATTGTAATATTTACCATTGGGCGTTAAGCTAACAGAAATC
This sequence comes from Mytilus coruscus, assembly GCA_017311375.1. Taxonomy (NCBI): domain Eukaryota; kingdom Metazoa; phylum Mollusca; class Bivalvia; order Mytilida; family Mytilidae; genus Mytilus; species Mytilus coruscus. The sequence goes on along the minus strand of CM029602.1, from coordinate 15,099,553 downwards.
ATATGTCTGTACCTTATTTGAAGTATCTGGTAACACGGACGCACTTTAAAAAGGAAAGTGCAATATAATAGTCCCATTTAACTGGAGTCAAATCATGTCCATACATGTTATATATCATACGGAGTAAAAATGTTCAAAACGTATTTACGAATCACTGGTTTTCAAATGCAATCCTGATGAAGGTACAAATATTGTTTGTTTTATTCACGCATCGTTGTCAATATAATGGAGTTTGATGCGACTGTCATACAAGTGAAAGGTTTAGCGTTATAAAACCAGGTTCAATCCACCATTTTCTACATAAGAAAATGCCTGTACCAAGTCAGGAATATGACAGTTGTTGTCCATTCGTTTGATGTGTTTGTGCTTTTGATTTTGCCATTTGATTATAGACTTTCCGTTTTGAATTTTCCTCGGAGTTCAGTATTTTTGTGATTTAACTTTTTATATATCATAAAAAGCGATTTGGACACACGAAACATGTAAAATGTTGAATTCATTCAAAACTGTATTCATTGCAACAGAATGATGATCACATTTGTGTTAACTGTATTGTGTAATATCTACCAATATATCAGGTATTTAATATGATTATTTGATAAAGCTTATCTTATAGAATGCATGCATTTGTAACGTGAAGGTACCTAAATTGCACTTATTTTTACAATTTGTTCAACTACCAGACACAAGTTTCAGTTCTGTGTTTATTTTGTAGCTATATCATCAATTACTATATAGTTCCACCAATTTAATTCTGAATCATAGAAACATTGATTTGAACCGGCCTGAAAACGACCCATGATTCCGTAATGATGATTACCCAAATTGCATCCATGCTTAAATTCACATCCGTAAAAATCAAATAAATAACGTTTTGTTTTATTTCTCCAAAAAATTAGATTCAGATTCAAATCCAATGTTTTAATATAAAATACTGTTTCTTCTCAATAAAATGTTGTTGCAGGTTAGCAACAGTTTCAACATTCTCATTACTAAATGAAAATTTAAATTTTTCACTTTCTGATAATAGGTTAAAACGTTCAATATATCGTAAAGCTTCGTGTATCATGATTCGTCTTAATAATATATTGGGCATATAACGTAATATAAAATGGGCATTTTAAAATGACATGAAGTTCGTCTTCAATAGTTTAGCTACAGTTTAAACATGTCCTCTCATAAACTTCATTTCTTTCATACCTTCCAGTTTCTATTTTTAGGGGAGCAACCCCACATCTAAATCTCACAAAAACCCTTCTATGTTTTATTGACAGTATAATTTTTAAACAATTTGTAAGTCCTTAATTTACTTCAATCTGCATATGCACCAACTCTTGTACACCAGTCTGATTTAAACTTATTAAATACATATTCCTCAATTTGTTTAATTTTATTTTTATTCAATATCTTTGACTAAAAGTTACAATATTGCTCATGATTATACATTTTTAGCATCTCTATAACTCTAAAGCTCCAGTTCTTAATTATAGTATTACATATTCGAATAGACCATTTAAAATGTTTATAATTTATTCCATGCCGGTCCATTTTGGAACATCTTGCCCAATGTCTTTAGACACTTGATCATTGTTTAACGCATGGTGGTTTCAACCCATATCACCAGCTATGGCATCATCTGGTGTGTATTTACCAACTCCATGAAAACTCTCATTGCCCTGTTTTGAATTGCATTTATGAAAGAAAAGTCCCTGGTTCCCCAAATACCTCAGGCCTGCACCATAACTAATAACTGACCATACCATAGTATCGTACAGTTTTGAAAAAAAATGTGCTGGAAACCACCATGAGTTTTACTCTTCACAATTAACTATTCCAGTGTTCTACTGGCTGATTTTGCTACTGCTTTAGCCATTAACTGATAATTCAGTCAATAGCAAGCCTAAATATTGATAATATTTTACACATTCTATAGCATTACCACCAATAGAAAAAATTAGAATTAGAATTAGCTTGTACAACAGATGAATTTCTAGAATGCTAGATCTTAGATTTGTTAATGTTAACTGTCAGTTCATTATTGAGACAACATGCACTAAGCGCATTCAACATTTTTTGTAAATCTTCTTCATTCTCAGCCATTAGAATAACATCATCAGTAGATTACAATATAGCTAATATTTCTTCGTCTATGTTAATATCAATACTCAAAGCATTAATATCATCATCCAAATTATTATATATATATATTATATTATAGATGATAAAACACAACCTTGTTTTAACCTAAAATCAACATTTAACTATTCCGTAATATTACCATGTACACGCACGCTACATTCTGTATTATCATATAAAGCTTTAAGAGAGTACATAAACTGTGAGCTTATACCTAATTTTCCAGTTTATTAAACAAAATACACTATTAATTGAGTCATATGCCTTCTTAAAGTCTATAAAATCTACATATGTTGACAATTTCCACTTTTTCCTTATTTCTATTATTGATGTTAGAGTATTATATGAATAATTGTATTTTGCCTTACATAAAACCAATTTGCTCATCATTAATTATCTCCCTTTTATCTAACCATTTGAATAATCGTTCATTTAAAATATTATAAAACATCTTGTATGCAAATGGAGCTAGAGTTATACCCCTATAAGATACAGAATCTCTAGGATCTGATGTAGAACATTTTGGTATTGGGGTTATATTTGATGAATTTGATATCTGTAAATTTTGCCCATAAAATTCCATCGTCCGAGTCGTTTTCTATTGTAACTTTGATCACTTTTAGTAGTTCCTTTTTTACTAGGATGCACACTCCTCCCGGACCAGTTTTCGCGTGTACATGTATCTGTTTGCGGTTGTGTCAAAGCCATATATAGTTAATCATATATATCACATTGTCATTTATCAAGTTTGATTTTTCATTATACGTCAGTAACGTCAGACGTCAATATAGAAAATAATGCTCCTTACACTTGAGACTGTGAAACATCTAGTTTTAGATATCACTACAAACTGCTCAGAGTCTGACAAGACCATATTTTATGCTCGACTAGACTCGACATTATCTCGACATTACTTAACTGTACTCGACTTTGGTCTCGACTTTATTTAATAAGTCCGATTCAGTACTTGATAATCTTGGTGTAGTCTGAAATGGTCTCGACCAAGGCTCGACCAGTCTCGACCTGTCTCGACTAAGTCTTAACCAGTCTTGACCAGTCTTGACAAGTCTCGACCTGTCTCGACTAGTCTTGACTGGTCTGAATCAGCCCATCTAACTAAGTAAAATATTGATCTTACAAAATTCCAGGTTATTTGGTAGTTTGGTTCATTGCTGTGAAATTAAAGAATTTAAATAATAGGTAAAAAAAAAAAGCAAGAATTTTCAGCTTTGATTAAATTCAGATAGTCACCTTTTATTATTTTTATAACTTTTCAAATCAATTTAGATTTTCATAAAACTCTACAGCTATCTCAATTATACATTGATTTTACAGAATACCAGGTTTTTGGTACTTTGGTTTATTGCTGTCAAATTTAAGGATTTAATTAATAGGTAATTAAATAAGCTAGAATTTTCAGTTCAGACTGAATTCAGATAGTCAACTTTAAATTTGTTTATTATTTTTCAAATTAACTTGGATTTTCATAAAACTATACAGCTATCTAAGTTGTATATTGATCGTACAGAATCCCAGGTTGTTATGTTGTTTTGCATATTGCTGTCGGTAGTGTTCCTTTGGCTCCATCATACGGTGTTTATATATTCCAACTGGTTCGTTATGCCGTGTGTGTAGTGATGTCATAGATTTTAACGAACTTAATTAATGCATCACTGGTAAATTATGTAGTCAGGATTTCGTTATCATAAATTACGTAAAACAAATACTATAGTGTCTAACAAGATTTTGTGGGATAGACGAAATTGACCTGAAAACGATAGTATTGAATTTCGAAGTCCAAAAATAGGCAGATCGGACATATTTTGACTTTATTTTCTGGCTACTTTAGTTTAGGATGAATTGTAATGATAACATTCTATTGAGACTGAAAAACGTTTTTTTTTTTGTTTTTTTTTTTTTGTTAAGATAAACAATAATTTTACCTGGCGTAGCCGTGCGTAAAATGTATTTCGAGATTTCTTTTCGAAATATGACTTCTTTGATAAAATGAAACATCTTATTCTTAAACTTTCTCTTTTTTCTTCACAATAGGCTAATAAAAAATAATTAATCTACTGAATATGTGGAAACTTTTGTGAGAATATAAGAAGTGGCAATTCATACCTTTCATACCTTTAGTTTCATTGATAAAAAAATAATATGGATTCGTCCAGTGTCCAGTTTGAAGGTCATTTAAGTTACTGTATATATTCATGCACGTTCTGATTTAATCAATATACTTGTATGAAAAACATAAACAGTTTGAAGGTAAACTGATAATAACTTAATATAATCAAATTGCGTAAGATTCAATAACAATGAACAGTGCACATCATAATAATTAATAGGGACAAACTGGGTAGGGAGAAAATGACAGATATTTTACGTTCTTTTTTGCAATAACGAATAAAAATTTGTCAACGAAAAGTTTTGCTATAATTTCAAAAACACGACTTTCTGCATTGGTATAATTTTCGAATCTTTCATTTGCTTATTTAAGGCAATAGAAAGTTTGGGCTTCAAAAGTCTACATAATTATTGACTTTATACAGAAGATTTGCCCTTTTAAAACATTTAATGTTTCAAAAATGATACGGTGATACAAAGTAAAATCATTTCTTAAAACACTGCAAAAAAATTCATTCTGATTGGTATAGTGGTATTTTCATCAAGTGCGTTGAAATGAACCGTGGTATAGCAAACATCGAATTCCCTCACAAAATGTTTTCACACACTATAAATTCTATTTGATCCTTGTAAACTCATCTAACCTTTAAACAAATTTATTAGTAAAGGTTATCTTATTAATGTTGTAATACGATCTTTGAATATTGTTTACATTGGCACTAACATAGATTTTGTCATCAACAAATCAAACATAACTAAATCAGTATTCTTTTCGAATGGTTTGTTGGATGTATGAATACTCATCCATGTTAATTTTCTATTTAGAGACTGCTTTACATAACATGATACATATCTATTATAAGGTTAAATCCTAACGATCCTACTGCCTGTCGATACTTTTATTTTGGCATTGTACCAGTCATGTCTTCTTTTACTGTCCATGGCGTTAAAACACTAAATCCCTGGAATGTGTTTTCAAATAATATTGTCTTTGCATGTAAATCGTTTTATTACGAGTGTCTCGTAAAAGGACTAGGAATAAATGAGCACTCAGGTAATCCCACATACAAAACATATGATTTTGGCGAATCATAAGTCCTTCATGGCTTCAGTGAACATTGCATTGAACAACAAATCGGAGGACTTACCTTGTTTGTATTGGATACCTAAGCTTCACAAAATTCCGTACAAACAACGGTACATTGCCGGCTCATCTGCATGTTCGACTAAAGAATTGTCCATTTGATTAACAAAAACTCTGTCCGCAGTGAAGAGGGTCTTCAGAAATACTGTGAAACTGTTTACTCGCTTAATGGTATCAACCATATGTGGATTCTCAAAAACTCTAAAGGACCTCTGGATAATTTTAAATCTCGATCCTTTTCTGAAATTAGTTCTATCGAAACTTTTGATTTTTCAACCCTGTATACCACCATTCCCCATGAGAAATTGAAATAAGCGTCTAAAAGAAATAATCCACAATGCTTTTCAACATAAAAATGGTAGCATACGCTATAAATTTTCTACTTTGGGATACCAAACAGCATATTTTGTTAATAGTGAACGTGAACAAAAAGGTAAAACATGCTACACAGAGGAACAAATGATCGGTATGCTGGAGTTTCTTATTGGCAACATATTTGTTGAATTTGGAGGTAGACTTTTTCAACAAATTGTCGGCATTCCTATGGGAACGAACTGTACGCCTCTTCTTGCCGACCTCTTTTTATTTTCATATGAGTCGGAGTTCCTTCAGACACTTGTCAAAAAAAAGAAGATCAAAGAAGTCAGGTCATCTAATTTCACATTCAGTTCTATTGATGATGTTCTTTCCATTAACAATCCAAACTTTTCTGATTGGGTTCCAATAATATATCCCCCAGAACTAGAAATTAAAGAAACAACAGACACGGCTTCCTCCGCTTTATTTTTAGATTTATATCTCGAATTTGACACACACGGTCATCTCAGAACCAGAATCTATGACAAACGAGACGATTTTAATTTTACCCACCTTAGTGGCAATATGTTTTTCAAGAGCTTACAGCTGCTACTCAGACTTTATAAAACGTCACCAGTGTCTGAGCAGAAAGTTGATGAACCAGGGGTATGTCAAAGAACGTCTCGTCCTTTTTCTAAAAAAGTTCATCGGAAGGTACCAAGACCTTGTTGATAAATATTCCGTATCAACTTCACAAATAATACACGATGGTCTTGAAGTATAGATTCTGTGTATTCACGTTGTTTATAATCTTAATAGCGTGTTATAGTTTTCTTTTATTTATCTTTTTGAATATTACTTTTACTGTTTAGTCTATTTTTAGTGATATCCATTTGACGCGGCTCTGTACTTATACAGCCCGCCATTGTGTTATTGTGTTATGGTAAATTTTTGTATTTTTTTCTTTCATTTTTGCTAATGTGCTTTGTCTATATGTCTTTTTGTGTTTCATTGTTACATATGACGTGGCTCTGTACTTATACATCCCGTCATTGTGTCATTGTGCTATGGTGAAATTTTGTATTATTGGCTTTCATTTTTGCTAATGTGCTTTGTCTATTTGCCTTTTTGTGTTTCTTTGTTACATATGACGTGGCTCTGTACTTATACATCCCGTCATTGTGTTATGGTAAATTTTTGTATTCTTGTCTTTCAAATTTCCTAATGTGCTTTGTCTATATGCCCTTTTGTGTTTCTTTGTTGACATATTTGTTTGTTTTTATAGTGATAAAGATTATAACACAATGTTGACTGCTGTACCACTATTTTTGACTTTTTAACCTATTGTGTCTGTTTGTTTTGCTCACAAATTGTTGTCAATATAATGGAATTTTATGCGACTGTCATACAAGTGAGAGGTTTAGCTAATTATAAAACCAGGTTTAATCCACCATTTTCTACATACGAAAATGCCTGTACCAAGTCAGGAATATGACAGTTGTTATCCATTCGTTTGATGTGTTTGAGCTTTTGATTTTACCATTTGATTAGGAACTTTCCGTTTTGAATTTTCCTCGGAGTTCGATATTTTTGTGAATTTACTTTTTAATTGATTTTAGTCTCTGATGCATGATGTTTAATTGTTTATTGTTTTTTGCTTTTAACTAGCTTTCAGTAAATGCGAGTACTTTTAAATCGTTCTTTCGTGTTAATTTGACCTGTTGACACAATTTGTAATGCATTTCTGTAATTCAATGTTTACTTATTTTGTGTTTTATCTCGTCTCACTATTTTTTAATATGAACCACCTTTGATAAGTGTTTAGTATGAAGATAAATTTTTCTTCTGTACTCGTACTCTTGACAACTAATTTATTAGTTTTGTAAAAAAATGTTTACTTTCGTATTCCTAACGACAAAATTACTATATTTGAATTTACCTGTGTACGTTGTTTATTTTTCCCATATTGTCCCAGGTAAGAGTTGTCTTATTGACACTCTTACTACATCTTTTATATTACTACCTGTGACGTCTATGTTATATAGGCACCTACGTTTTAATTTTGTATTTATATTGTGTCATAGATCAAACTTATTCGTTTAGTGTATGTATACTTGTTTTTTTTTTAAATGATTTTTTGATCGAGTTAAGCCATTTTTATCGATATTTTATAGTGTGTCCTTTTATGTTGTAATGTTACACCACTGTCTCAGGTAAGGGTGAAGGTTGCGCGTGTTAAAATGTTTAAACCCGCTGCATTTTTATGCACCTATCATAAGTCAGGAGCCTGTTGTTCAGTGGTTGTCGTTTGTTGGTGTTGTTCATAAGTGTTTTTGTTTCTAATTTTTTATATAGATAAGACCGTTGGTTTTCCTGTTTGAATAGTTTTGCACTGTTATTTTTGGGTCCTTTATAGCTTGCTGTTTGGTATGAGCCAAGGCTCTGTGTTGAAGGCCGTACTTTGACCTATAATTGTTAACTTTTTATACATTGTGACTTGGATGGAGAGTTGTCTCATTGGCATTCATACCACATCTTCTTATTTATATTAACTGTATCTGTGGTATCCTTTATTTCAAGTTCGATTGAATCGATGCGGTGAACATTTTCATCAAACTTTATTACATAGTATTAAGAGAGAGAATATCATCTATTAGTATATAGCGGAACATGAAGTTAACGGATAATGCTTGCTTTATTCATTCTTTCTAATAAGCTCCTGTATGAAGTCTGCTCTTAATACAATCTATATATTACAATCCAATAAAATAATCAAGTTCCCTCGAGTTCTTAAATTGTAAATTTCTATTCATATCCCGAAGGAAATATCGTCTTAAATTTCCAGCATTTCCTTTGAAAGATAATTTCAACTGAAGAAACAATCCAATGAATTGATGTTTGATTAGACTAGATATATTTTTGTCAAAAGATTGCTAATCGTCACAAATGTGTAATATAAGATTAATTTTACACCTACAACCTTAAGATACATACATTTATTTGACCTTTGATCTTTCATGATGTAATTCGAACGAGTACGCAATATATCGAAATTCATTCTCCACTACACTTCACTGGCAAATGACAGTAATGACAATAAACGAATCAACGTAATTTTGTTGATGGGAAAATTGATGGATTTGATTTAAATCTTATATTTTGTAATTTAAAATGTACATCGATGAACAGTTATTCAGTTTTCAAAGCACATTTTGCCTGCACAATGCAATTTAGTAAAATTTTAATCAATAATAACTCATGTTTCTAGGTATGCTATGTTCACCACTTCAGGACTGAATCCTCCCGTTTGCTGTATGATCTTGGTTGTAAACCCTCAACAGTAAGCACCTATACTCATATAAGTTTGTGCTTTATTCCATCTGCACTATGATATATTCCGAAATAATTTAGATATTGCCTAATGATCAAAGAATATTTAAGAGAACACTTTAAGTCGTAAATTGCGCATTTATTTGACCAATTACAATTTTGTGTCGGTATTTAACCCTATAGAACCAATAACACATGTGTATTGTTAAATGTGTTTAATATCACATCACTTTCTACACACATTTCAAATTATAAATGCAGGTTCAAAATTTGTCCATGAAACGCTTTCAATTAAACTAGACGATAATATTTTTCCGAAATTAATTTACCTAAATCAGCGGATGATCATTTAAATTGAAAAAATCAATCAATTTGATATTTATGGTTTTTGTTTTATATCCTTAAAGAAAATATTTAGCAACATAAAAAGTAGATATTAAGATATTTAAAAGCCTAAATGCAAAAACCAGCATTCATATATTAATGTATTAAATCAAAACATCATTCGTATGTGATCTGACGGAGCTAGATTGTTTTGTCAAGTTTTAAGAATTGTGTGATTATATAATAACAATACAGTTTGGTTATACATGTTTGGTGAAATGATCATTTTAGATGTGTATGAAAAACTACAAACATTTGTTCGGGCGTCGATCATCAGAAGGAAGACATCTTCTATGTGGAGCCTGTTGTGCGGATAGTAACTACTGTAATGGGAATATGATATGTGGTAATCAACAGAATTGTACGTTAAATTTAATATCGGAAAGTAATACTTTGAAAATATAAGATATTCCAAATAAAAAAAAAAAAATTTCTTGAACAAAGGACATCTGAAGTTGCAGAGTAATATGCCATAATTATCTGACCAGAACAGCTATAATCGTCGAAGTGCAACATGGCCCATGTGAGTTATTTGGTTTAAAAATCGAGAGAAAGATTTTGCTACTTGCTTTAGTACTAATGCTGAAAAATAATTGTATACCATTAGGAAATTCAGGTCATGTTTCAGATTTCAATTTTCAGTATCCAATCGAAACAGTATCTTGGAAAATGAAAACATGTCAATACACAAAACTTTAAAAACCGAATTTACACAGACAATTATATTGATATAATGTCGGTTTCAAAGTGGTCTTTCATGATTTCTGATTATTTGTTTGATTTCCTTTGGAACGTCGAATTAATTGTGTTAGGAAATTACAAAATAACTAGATTATTGTATACTTCTTAAGTTCCTGGAGAATGTGAAGATATCCAAAGTGACAGCAGTGGTGTTTACACAATATACCCATCCAGCCAAAACCACCCAGTACTTGTGTATTGTATCATGGAAAAGGCAAGAAATGGACTGTAAGTATTTGCCCATTCAACTAGTCAAAACGGATACACTGATGCTTTGTAATTTTTTTTGAATTTTGTTTTTATCTGCCTGCTTGAATGTTGTTTGTTTCAGATCGTCATGAAATATCAATAATCAAAATTACAAATGAGTTTGATAATCAGAAAAATCTGAAATGGGATCTAGGTGGATGTTTCTAAAGGGGACTTGTAAATATATCCAATATGCATTCTTTCCGCAAGGATAGCATCTTTATTCTTACAGCAGATCTTCTTCTTCAAATATCTCTAGTTAAGACCTTCTATAGGTTCGATAACAGAACAATCTTAAATCAAAATTTTAAATCGAACATTTTGGCAGCAAATTAACTTTCTATTTTTGGTTTCGAAGTTTACAGATCGTGACCTTGGATAACAATCAACACATAATGATGAATGTTGAGATGAGTTCATGTATAATAAGTTAGATGATAGAGTAATGTTTATTTGGGGTATGTTTTGTTTGTTATATTTTCCCTGCGTTTTCATTTGTTTAATAAATTTTGTCATAACAGTTGTTAAATGATTTGATGTAGTATTTTTTCTTTCAGAATCGGTAAACACTATCTTCCTGCCATAATTTTTTACTTTTATCTTCCATCACGGGATTTCCTTTTCCAGTTGCACACATTGCGATTTCCTAATAGTTAACGAGAGGTATCATGTTAAGGTCACTGCATACATAAAAGCTGTCGGTGAATTAAAGTACAGGAGAAAGAATATATCAAAAGCAGTACATTTTTTCGAAGATTGAATTTTTTTCATTTGAAGAATCATATGACTTAACCAGTATTTAAACCACTTATATAGCCTGATATCATCTAATAACATAAACGGTACCAATTTTTCTGCACCAGATGCGCATTTCGACAATCAATGTCTCTTCAGTGATGCTCGAGGCCAAAATATTTGAAAATCCAAAGCTTATTAAAAATATGAAGAGCTATAAACCAGAAAGGACCAAAAAGTATAGCCAAAGCTGGGCAAGGAATCAGAGCTTTGCATGAGGGAGATACATTCCTTAACTTTAAATAATTTCCAAAATTTTGTAACAGCCAATTTTAATAACACAAAATCCGTATTTTCATGCCAGTACCAAAGTACTGGCTACTGGGCTGGTGATACCCTCGGGGACTATCAGTCCACCAGCAGAGGCATCGACCCAGTGGTAGTAATATCATAAACGGTACCAATTTTTCTGCACCAGATGCGCATTTCGACAATCAATGTCTCTTCAGTGATGCTCGAGGCCAAAATATTTGAAAATCCAAAGCTTATTAAAAATATGAAGAGCTATAAACCAAAAGGACCAAAAGTATAGCCAAAGCTGGGCAAGGAATCAGAGCTTTGCATGAGGGAGATACATTCCTTAACTTTAAATAATTTCCAAAATTTTGTAACAGCCAACTTTAATAGCACAAAATCCGTATTTTCATGCCAGTACCAAAGTACTGGCTACTGGGCTGGTGATACCCTCGGGGACTATCAGTCACCAGCTAAAATGCAAGCGAAGCCTAAAATTGCTGAGAGTTCTCATATTTTGTAATCTTAAACACGTTGGCATCAGGATAATCATATTTACCAAGAATGAATCATGCAATCATGATGATTTCTAGTATAATTTTTTAATACATTGGTATAGTTTGAAATGAGTGACATTGACATGAATTCGCCATTATTCCAGATGTGCTTTAAGAATGTGATTATTGTGGTTTATTAAAAAAAACTTCTTTACAGTGAATTTATATTTTAATCAAGTTCCTAATTATTTCACTTCATGGTGAATATTTCTGTACAGTATTTGCATATTGTACTCAGGAAATCAGTTGTTGATATAATCCTGCAGTGATCGTCATCTTTGATTTCGATTTATACAAGAAAAATCTATATAACATAATCAAAGACATATATACACATATATGTCTCTGACACAACTAGATAAATAAAAGTAATTGTATAGATCTGGTCTAATTCAATTTGATATGGTTAGTTTGGAGAAACATGCACGTTTAAATCCTTTACTTTTGAATTGTGTTTTAAACTTAGAATTTTGAATTTGTTAATCTGTAATTTTAAACGTAAATGTGTTTGAAGTACTGTTGTTACACTTAGTAAAAACATCCTTTGATTCAAACAAATAGTTCTCCGATACTGCCATAATCAAGCTGATTGCTTTTCTTTTTACAACGTGTTTGTTAAGTTTTGTGGACGTTGTATTGAACAGACAGTCAATATAGTTATGGGAACATAGTGCTCCCCTTCTCGATGACCAAGATCATTTTCCTTTATTAATAGCAGGCACACTTTATGTAGGCGTTCGGAATCGAGTATCACTTTTTGAGGACACACTTTTTATCCTTTCGGAGTGCCAAAGTTTACTACTGTTTTTGAATAGGTTTGTTTTGCATTTGTTTCTGCTTCATCTTCCTTTGTTGTATTTGATGTAATTATTTTCAATATCTGGTTCAGTTAAATAGATAACGGTCTTGTCTGCGTCTTGTACAACAAACTGTGTTTCCGTTTCAGTCGGTATTTTTTTTTTTTTTTTCATTTCAAATTCTATCTTTGCTCATTCATTAAGCGTAATATTATTCATTTTCATCGTTTATATAGGAGGATATGAGTTAGGGCCAAGTTGGCCCTACAACCAAAAATATTCCAAACTATGATCCTTGACTTTTCGAATCAAATGTTGAATCTATCAACCATAATAATACATTGCAATTATGACTTAATGCGTTCACTTTTAATTGGTCATACAGCCATAAAAGACAGTAAAATTCAGTAGAATATCGCAAAATTATATACATTTGTACTCAGAAATTATTGTTTAGTTCACTTGAACATGATAAGAAACCAACAAACAGAACACCGTCTTACAAAAATATTTTTAAACAGTAAGTGTATTTCATGTTTATCTATTCACTTGTAATAATTTGTTTTGGGCGACTCTTGTTCCCTTTGTTTATTTTATTCCCAAAATGATATTAAATTAACTTATTTGTGCAAACATTACAATTTATGGAATCTTGCATATGACACAACTTTAATAACGTCGCAGACATGCTTAGTTAATATTAACATTTTCTGACAACTGAAGGTATATCACCTGCAGAGTCAGTAATTTTCTGTAACTGTTTGCATTTTTTCTTTTGTATTTTATAAATGTTAAATAACGTTTTGGTATGACTAGAAAAACATTGCTAATCAGCTGTGTTATGACTTATCACCCTATATGTTTCAGCAACAGATTTCAATAGTAGGAACAAAACGTTTAGTAGTAACTACTAACCATTCCAGACGACCTGACTTTATTTCAGTTATTATGTTGCAAATTCTTAATTTTTCTATGTAGCGTTTTGCAGATTGTGTTTTGTCTTTTACATTTTGATCTTAGTGTTGTCTGTCTTTTCTGGTCTTATGGTTTTGATTACCCCATTTGTACATTCTTGCATTTATTGTCGGACATCTAGAAATTAACAATGAGTGTCGGTTGACAACAAAACTTTAGGACAAAAATGATTTCAGCTTCCCAATTGTGAAATTTCCATTTCTATGTAGCAAAATCACAGCAGCCCTCGCAAATTGAGTATGTACATGTGTATATCTTCTATTTGATCCTTTATTAAAGAGCTTGCGTTTCTCACATAAATTCCTTAATACAGGGCTGCTAATACTGAAGCTATTAAACCGAGGGTTCTAAGTTGTGAATTTGAAGTCATCCTTCTGAAATTTTACTGACGCTATCACGAATTGGATGACCGTTATGAAATATCTGATTTTCAGATTACGACGATTACGATCAAATTGCGTAACCACAATACCGTCCATCGAATGTGACATCACATAATAAGATGTTTAATCGAATTTGTCCTTATACATGAGCAACATAACCGGTGCCACGTGTGGAGCAGGATTTTATGACAATTCTTGAGCCCCAGACATCATCACCGATTTTTTTTTGGGGGGGAGGTTCGTTTTGCTTGGTTTTATTTTTCTATGTTGTGTTTTGTAGAGTGTTGTTATTATATGTTTTTTTTTTTTTTTATTGCGTTGTAAGCTTGAGCTCATGATTTTGAATTTTAGTATACTTATGGTTTCTGCTGTTTATCTTTTAGATTCGATCTTAAAAAACGCTAAGTCAAAATAATTTTTAGAACTTAAATGTTTTTTATACTATGATTGAAATCCTAGAACTTTACAAACTGGATAAACATCTGTCCAGTGTACTTGCAAAAACCATTCTCATGCACTACGCGACTATTTTTCTGTTTAGATGTTAATATAAATTGTCGATTTTTCTGTAATATATTTTCTTACCAATACGTTATACAATGATTGTTTTTTTTTCCAACAGGTGATTCAAAGAAGGATTAATGGAAGTGTTGATTTCTTCCGGACATGGAATGAATATAAAGATGGCTTTGGTTCAGCATATGGAGAATACTGGCTAGGTAAATGTAAGACAAATAATAGGGTACATATGCTAAATTTGGTACAGTGAATGAGCTTATACATGTTATAAGCACCGATATTTGAGTTTAGGATATTATGAATACTTATCGGCTGGTTAAATATTTGAGCTTTAATATGACAAACTCTAATCAGAAACCTTGTCAATTTTTGTCATGTCAAATATAGTTCTACGAAGTAACATAGTTGATTGGGATATGATATCTAGTTCTATGACAGGTCTAAAATGATATGGCCTTTATATTGCGAAATTTTTAATATAACTCATTGGTTTTACAGGAAATAGTCATATTCACGATATTTCAACAAATGGGTATCACGAACTAAGTATAATATTGGTGAATAGCAGTGGAAAAAAGGCATATTCAAACTATTCGAAGTTTTCTGTTGAAGATGAGCAAAGCAACTACCTTTTACATGTAACTGGTTACTCTGGTACACTTAGTAGTAAGTACAGGAAGATAATATTTGAATAATGTGCAATGTTGAAACAATGAGTTTAATACTTTTTACCGAATCCTTTTTAGGAATAAATAGATTTTACAATTAAAATTGACATAACATTTTCAACGATTGATTGACTGATTAATTGTTGTCTGCTTAACATCGTTTGGCAAATATTTCATTATTTTCAGAACGAGAAGAAATTATTTACTCAAAAAAGGTAGTTTATGCAAAAAACGTTAAAAGCACACTTTATAAATTGTATGCGTAAGAAGCGCTTTTCTGGATTGAGGTCAGCGCAAAATATTTGAAAACGAAGATGTATAGGTGCTGACACAGATAAAGAGCTATTTGACCACAACGGACCTAATAATAAAAGTAAGGATGGGCTGGACTGGTTGAAATGCAAGAAATTTGGACTGATACTTGAAATTGAGCGTGGTGGGTACGCGCAGAAATTGGCATTGCTGTATATTACCCATGAACCCCAAGAGAGTTGTAGCAATGATTCTTTAACGTACAAAGAGCATGGCCCTCATCCTCCACAAAATGCATCAGATTTTACGTTCGGATTACAACCGGACGTTAATTCAAATCTATACATCCCAGACAAATAAAAGGACGCCCCATGCCACTTAGCGAGGATTTTACTGTCGGAACAGGAGAAGTCGGAGTGACCATATTGTCAACCCTTGGGATTAAAATTTTCAAAAGCAAATGATTACTTCAGTTATTGGTTGCATGTACAGCACATTGACGCCTCTTATGTACACGTATAAATATGTAAATTGAGTACATCGTTTGATTAATTTTCCTCCTGCTGATGATTTTTAATCATTGATATGCTTAAAAAATTATAACTGCGTACTTTGAAAATAACAAATTTTCTATCTTTCAAAACATTATAAACTTCTGTTTTATGGTATAAATCATTCAACATGTTCAAAACTGTTTTTATCAAGTTTATACTAAATTGCTCTTGTAAAACAAATTTAGGAAAATTGAATTGTTTTTTGGGACAGATTTTAATAGTTTTGGAAAACTTATTGACGAGTTTTTTTATACTGGACGATTTACATCATTACAAATTGTATATACATCTGTCTATTGTTAAAACTTGTATAATGCAATTTGTTGGTTGTAATGGGGTGTTTTAAATCGTTAATAATTGATTGATTTATACCACTGATTTCCTTTCCTATTTCTGAAACTTTCGAGACCATTTTTTGTTTGTACCAGATGACCAAGTTTTCAACAGCTTGTTACTAATGCAAAGTACCTTTTACGGATAGTAGTTTCAAGCATGCACGAAAGTTATAGGAATAAAATCAAACGCTTTAAGCTAGTCTATGATATGTTTAACGTATGTTCAATTGAATGTTTTATCAAAAGTGTAGTGACGAAAACATACTTTTAATGAGCCTTATTTAGATTGAAAAAAATCTGGTTCATTCTGCACGATACATATTTCATAAAAAGGCGATACTATGAAACGGAGCATTGAGTCTTCATTTTAATTTTCTTCACAGTTAAAAATATAACAATAATAATATGTCATATAATTTTCAATGATACAACTGTACACTATAGACCAAATGACGAAGATGTAAGCAAAGGTCATCGTACGGCCTTCGACAATACTGTATAGTAAAAGTATAAAAAGCCACGACATGAATGCAAAACAAATCGATAAAAAAAAAAACATATTGATTAATGTACAAAGCAATAAACGAAAAACTTATACGATCGACCGAACGAAATCTAAGACTGAATTACCAGGCTCGTGACTAGGGACAGACAGGGACAGAATGTGGCAAGTTAAACCTGTTCGAGAGTACTAAACCTCCCGCTAACATTGGACAGTGATGTAACAACCAACACAACTTAAAGAGGCATAACCTACGAGATATACAAAAAATTGAAATATGATTTTGTTGTTCAATCATTAATGAAAGTGAAATAGTGAAATAATAATTCGCTTTTAGCAACCAGTTTAGTACAATTATGTCAAAATGAGCTAAAAATAATATCGCTGATGAATTATTCACTTGCAAATGAATAATTCGACCTCATTGAATCCGTATTCATGTGACCTTCAATTTAACCCCTTAGCTAGAGATTGGTTACGAATGTATTATGCGTGTTCAGCCATTAAAGGAAAAGAATGTCAACATTGAAAGTGATAAAAAGGTGAACCATTTTGTTGATTGATTCTATCCACAAAAAAAACATTTTTATACAAGTAAAAACGATGATTAACTAGAAAAATTCAATTGCACGTGGTCGCAATCTATTTTTATTTATGTTTATGTTAATATCGGGTTACGTGACCATCGGCAGTCTTCGGAGGTTATCTCGATGGTTAATAAGATGGGGTCTGGACTAAAATACACACGAAATGCTTATATATATTTCGAATCCACGCATTGTTAATTGTTTATTTCAGACTTATTGTAATTTGGATATACGTTTTAAGTATGTTATAAATCAAATATGAGAATTAGAGTCAAATCGGTGAACATACATTTGACAGCTAATGCCCCTTTAAGAACAAAATACTAAAATCGATTAAAAAGGGCTTGACTCATCAGATTGACACATAGAAAAAAAACAAGTAATAAAAGAACTCAAGACACAAAGTACCGATTTGAGAGAACTCAAGCTTATTGAAAGCTAATTCAAAGCCAATTACAACTAGCAATTACAGTATGTATCCCGAACTAAAATATTAATCAGTTCACATTTAATTAATTTAGTGTTATGACGTAATTCACTGTCTAAAAACAACATGACCTTTTACAATGCAAAACTTTAAGTATCGACAGAACCGTAAGGGTTCACAACTGTATAGCAATAATTATTTAGTTGTGTTGTAAATCATTTATAACAATTGCGATGTTAGTACTGATAAAGAAAATATTCAAATATTTCATTACAATGTTAAATTGATAACGTTTCAGAATAAGTTTATTATTATCGATCATTGTACACGGATTGTATTTAAATTTATGGACTCTATAAACAACGTCATCGTAAAAATTGAATGCGATATCTCGTTTGTAATAAATGAACAACTAAACTTTCAAACAAATTATTTGCATCTATGAAAGAATGGAGTAAATATGGTTAATGTTTTAAATCATTTTTATTAACAAAAAAAAAAGTTACCACCAGTAGTAATTGTTGCAAAGGCTTATACAAATCCATACTGAATGACATGTTCTCTGTAGGCTTTCATGTGTCTATATAGAATAGAATTCGAAAGAGAATAATTATAAAAACTCGAAAGGAAGGCCTTGTCTGTTTGTTTTTTTTTTTGTTATTTTTTAGTTAATTCCTTTTTAGCAGATTTAACCTGTCGGGATACAATGGTGACTTTCCCATGGCAAATGAGTTGTTGAAATCTTATGATTGCTTTTGCCTGTTATCACACAAAACCACACCAACTAATTGTTGTTGGAAGTTCTAATTTGGTACTGATATAGTTGATTAATTATTGAGTATTAGTAATTTGGAAGTTTTTTGATGGTTTTATGACAGACATTGCAGAGTTGCAGAAACCCTCATAATGATATGTAATCCATAAAATGCTACAGTACTTTCTCCTTGTGCTTATCTAATAATTCTTAATAAGCCTTAGGTAAGTCTAAATATTTCATTGTAAACAAGAAAAGACATGACAGTTTTTTTTTTTTTTTTTTTTTCATCTAGAGCGATTTCATAACAGGCTAGAATAGATAGTTGCTGCTTCATATTTTTTGCCCAGAAGTAGTCATCAGCACATACTAAGAATTAATCAAGACTCCTGCCTCATTGAACAAACACTCATACTATTGTACTTGATGGTTCGCACATGGGAAGAAGTGTTCTCTCTTTGTTAGTGATTACACACAAGTTAAATTCTTTCATGTACTTAGTAGTTGTTTCTCACGGTTTCTTTCTTTTAATAGCGATGTTTATTTTTTAATCTAATTTACACAGATAATTATTTTTTCTTCAAATTTGACAAGAATTTACCTCCATAGCCTTTGCTTCTCATCTATGTCTAAGATATCTATTGCGAGGTTTTAGTACCTGATAAAGACCTATTACATAAACACATTATCTTGCACTTATATTGTATTAAACATCCCTTATGAAACCGAACAAGATTATCTTATTACTAACCGGATATCAAATCTTAATTTTTCGGGTTATGTTGTTTTGTAGACCGTAAATCTAGATATGATCCATGTACATAAAAGTCTATATTTTTCTAAAGTGGCAAAAATATTTTAAGCCATATGTTTTTCTTAAACCCTAATTATATATCTACAAAATATAAAAATCCAATTTCGGCAAATGATCAGAGTACTCAATGTAAATTTATTAGTTTGGAAGGAATTGTGGTTTAGCAGGTGTTATTCTATATTAATGATATTTCTCTTATATGGAACCGTCAAGAACCCCCTCTTGGGCCCCACCTTGTAGAACAAAAAATATGATGCACAACTAAAATATTTTATTGATATCTCATAAAACTTTCGCATTAAACCCTTAAGTGGTTGCGGAGGAGTTGCGGCCCGCCGTTATTTACACTACACCACTACTGATTTTTTTTAAATTTTTGGTCCAAAGTTTCCTCATAACCCATCAATAGATAAAAAATAAAACATATGGGGCACAATTTCACAACCCTCACAAGACATATCATTAGTTTGGTTTAAATCCATTCTGTACTTTGAGAGGACTAAAGGATTGTAGATATATTACAAACAAACAGACGGACGGACAGACAGACCGTTATTATGAATATTATATTACCCATCTATCACGAGAATAGGCATAATAAGTCTCTTTACAAAAGGATCAAATGGATTCAGGACAGCCAATAGTTACAAATCAAGCTAGCACTTATGGCCTGTTAAATAATTTGTTAAAAGAAGAACGCTGAGGGATATTGCTGGTTCACTATTGTTGACACGTGTATGAATCTTTCCAATGGAATAAGACATGTGGAGAAAATTTATCAAATCGCCAATTACGCCAAGAACAGAGTGTCAATGTCCCCGCGTTGCATATATTTTATCTGTCCAAACAAAATAACTTGAATTTTTTTAATAAATATCTTGGAGAAATGAAGGTTTGAAAGCAAATTAATTCTATGCAATTTTCAATATAATTAATGTTTCCAAGGGCATAACTCTTTTAAAATAATTGATGGACACTGATTTTCCAACGTGTTCAAGACATGGCTAATATAAACCCATGACATAAGTTTCATAAAAATCTGGCGAGCATTGTACTTGTGAGAGCGCTAACAATGCAATTTTCCATATAATTTATATTTCCAAGGGCATAACTCTTTTAAAAATAATTAATAAGCACTGATTATCGTCCGAGAGATTGCTGATATGAACCTACAATATAACTTTCTTATAAATCTGGCAGGAATTGTATATGTAAGAGCACTAACAATGCAATTTTCCATATTATTAATATTTCCAAGGGCATATAACTTTTTAAAAGTAATTCATAATGACAAAACAATAACCATTAAAAAATCTGACGAGAGCAACAATGTTGTGATAATAGATAAAATAAATAAGTTTCAAAAGGAGGAAACTTTGTATAGATTCTTATATATCTGAGCTTTTGGTGCTGTTTTGTTCATTTAAAAGCCACAGTGATGCTTTCAAAGCATATCGCCAACTTGATTCGCCACACTATAATAAAACTGCAATCCTCGACTTTGCAAACCTTAGATGCAATCTTAATAACTACATTATAGGTATGAATAGACGAGGTGCTCTAATGCTGTAATACCCTTGAAAATTATATTGATCAAACCACATTTGATTATCTAATAAAGAGCAATCAACAAAATTATGGACCAGGGCATACGCACGTCCTTCCCAAAATGCACAAATTAGACCCAATGGTTCTAAATAAAATAACAAATAACAGGTTTGATTCTATTAGAGTAATGCCTCCCCTGGTAGACCAATTATATCACAAATTGGGACTGTTACTGAATCCATTGGAAGAGTAGTTGACAGTCAGCTTGTATATCTTGTGCAATCCCATACTACATATTTAAAGGACACTACGGACCTCATTCTAAAATTGGAGAATTTGAGACCCCTTCTGAATGTCTACCTATGTAGCTTCGACATACGTCAAATGTTTACAAATTGTCCTATTGATGAAATATTGCCTGCAGGAAGAAAAGCCTATAAAATTTTGACCAATCAAAATTCAAAATTAAATCTTTACCTACAGATGATTTGATTTATCTCCTTGAGTCAATATTGCGAAACAATGATTTTGAATTCAATAATATCCTCTGGAAACAACAAATAGGTGCAGCTATTGGAGCTAGTCCTTCCCACAAGTTTGCAACATCTTACTGTATCAAATACTAAACGACATAATGTCTAGATTGAGGTTTAGAAAACAAATATTATTCTACATCGGGAGATATATGGATGATGGCATTATAATTTTGATGGAACTCAGTCAATTGACGGAATTATTTGAGGTGGCAAATAGTCTCCATAAATATTTGAAATTCACTTACCAATTATTAGAAAAGAAAAAATATTTCTTGACCTTAAAATATTCAAGGGTTCACGATTTTAGTGTAATAAAATATTAGAAACGAACATTTATTTCAAGCCTACAAATACATTCTTATATCTCCATTTGGGAAGCTGCCATAATCCACACGTGTTTTCAGGTTTCATCAAAGGAGAGGTCATCCGTTACATTAAATATACAAACAATGATGATTATTCACAACATGCATTCTCACAGTTCAAATTGAATTGGATGGCAAGAGGTTACCAAGAAGCTGAAATAATGCAATCTGTAAATGGAGCATTTCTAATTGATTGAAAAGATTAATTGAATAAATCAATACGTGGAAATGCAAATGACATTCCACTTATTTTGTCAACAAAATTAATTCTAGTATTAGTATAAAAGGCGATACTCAAACACCTTTTGAATCATGATACGGATTGCAGAGTGATTTTTAAGAACAAGCCAACATGAGCATATAACAGATGTAAGAATTTAGCAGATCAGCTATCTTCCACTAAAATAAGAAATTAAACCCATATCATGCATATATTGGAAATCCCTGAAGAGGCGGGCCAATAAATATCTGGAAAATAATTTTTATAGAATAAAACTTTATTATTAATAATACCACAATACAAATATCAATACATAGCCGCGAAACACTAAATTAGTGTGGGATTGATGTAAGCAGTTCTAAATATAATTATATAAATAAGGGCGCATAGCTCCTAGAGTATTATTATTCTTGCATAAACAAATAAACATTATATTAATGGCATTTAATTGATGGGAATACGTGGATGTTGAATGTCATGTTTTTTTAAAAACGTCATGTTTTTTAAGAGCAATCTAAATAGTAGTCATCCATGTCTCTTCAGGGCACTTTTGCCTTTACTTTGTACAGGCAACTGGGAGGAGTAAAATTTTAGACAAGTTTGTACTATAGTAGGATATGTATAGTTTATGGTATGTAGTAGGCAACATCTTTTTTTTAGGACAACAATTTTAAATCTCGGACATTAAAGCTGTAGTCTCCATTATAACAGGCAATAATGATAAAAATCTGCACAACTCTCCGTAATTAACAAATTAATTAATTAATCTAATTGTTTAAATCAGATATTTTAAAATTCATGTAATTATTTTCCCATTCAGTTATAAATAATTAACCAATAAATACTTTATCAATTTAATTCAAATATTTCCGGAACTATTGCGTATTATATTTTCCATGAATAATATGTAACCCTATTGATTTTCGGCATATCTTATTCTTTAAAATCCTCAATCTTTTATTGTCAATCCCTATGGGACATATCAAAAATATGACTCATTATTGATTTTCGGCTTATCTAGTCAATCCCTACACTTTTGAAACAAACATAGCGTGGGAAAATCAGTGATGCATATCCGATATCACTGAAGCATATCAACTGCCGCCGCCCCAGAAGGAAGTTAACTCGCCACCGCCGCCACAGAAGGAAGTTATCCCGCCGCCGCCGCACATAACTCAAGAACGATCGTCACAATCAAGGCCATGCAGTGAACAAAAGAAGATCAGAACCGCTATACTTTAAAACATCCATTTACAATGACTGTGATTGGACCAACTTCTTGTGGGAAGACATATATTTTGAAAAGATATATAAATACGGCCGTTGGTTTTCCCGTTTCAATTGTTTAACATTGGTTACTCTGAGGCCCTTCATAACATACTGGTTGGTGTGAGCAATGGCTCCGTGTTGAAGGCCGTACTGTGGCCTATAATTGCTTACTGTAACTACATTGTGTTTTGAATGGAGAGATGTCTCATTGGCACTCATATTACATCTTCTTATTTTTACAATATTTGGTTTACCAATCAAGTGCATTCTGTAGCCCTTCTTAAGGGTAAATTCAGTAAATAAATATACGTCATCAGCGACCGCCCATTTGGGGAGAGCTTTCTGTATAAAACTGAAGTCCTGTGCTCTTCTGATTGGTAGATAATGTTTGTAATAAATATTTGTTGATAAATGGATCAAAACTAGAGTTAAAAAAATTTTAAAATGAATGCTGAATGTACTATTTTTTTTACTACAGGGCTGAAAAGTAATTGGGGTCAGTAAAGGAATTAAGTGCGAATCTAGTGTTTGTAAACAAGGCCATGTGAATGCCCAAAATGCCACATGACCCTATGTTTTTATTGTTGCAAAAGATAGGGCTACATTTGTACTTTGATGAATGATATATGAAAGCTTCTAATTTCTAAAGGTAAATCAGGTATAAATTTAATTCAAGACATAGATTAGCATTAAAATCAATGGGAGATTTTTACCGAATTTACCCTATAGTTTCTGACAATAAAATAATGTCATCTGCGTATATTAATGAAGTTGGTTTAACCTCACATTTTACTATTGGTTAAATCTTTTAATAATCGAGTTCCTTAAGAAGACAATTCATTTATATAGAGATTAAACAGTTTCGGGCATAGCATATGACCTTGTTATAAATTGATATAAATAAATGGCTGATACCATTTTGGAATTTAATTCTACATTTGTTTTATACACATAGAAACAGCGTGCTTAGGAGATTGTTTTCGGGTATAATATGAAAATAGCCCACCCTAGACAGTGTTAAAGGCCTTCGTATGTAGATTATTGAATGGTACAAACACTTTCTCTTTTAAGTGTTTCCTTGTCCGTCTGTCCGTCCGTCTGTCTGTACGTACGTACTCCCAAAATTGGTTTCCGTTCTCTAACTTTAGTTTGCCTCCACCAAACGTTATGAATCTTATAATTAATGCTTATTACCACAAAACAAATATTAAGTTTAAATTTAGGTTGCATCATGTTTACCGTTCTAGAGTTATGCCCTTTACATATAGAAAAATTGCTGAATATTTTGTTTCCGTTCTTTAACTTTACCTCAACCAAATGGTATGAAACTTATGCACAATGCTTATTAGCACTAAACACAGATCGAGTTTGAATTAGGTTGCGTCACCTTTACCATTCTAGAGTTATGCCCTTTGCAAATGGAAAACAAATGCTGAATTTTCCGTTTTGTTCTCTAACTGAAGTTTGCCTCAACCAAATGTTATGAAACTTATAGACAATGCTTATAACCACAAAACTCGGATCAAGTACAATTTTGGTAGCGTCACTTTTACCTTTCAAGAGTTATGTCCCTTTATAACATTATATGCAAGCGGGATATCATCTGTGTCCCATGGACACATTCCCTATTTTTATATTTTTGTGTGTGTGTTATATCCTTTATAAGCGGCGGTGGCGGGATAACTTCCTTCTGCGGCGGCATCGGCGGCGGTGGTGGATATGCTTCAGTGGTATGCGAATATGCATCACTGATTTTCCCATGCTATGTTTGTTTCTAAAGTGTAGAGATTGACCAGATAAGCCGCAAATCAATAATGAGTCATGTTTGTTGATATGTCCCATAGCACTCTAAGACATAAGCCCGGATTTACTGAATATATTTCTACAAATTTATCTCAGCATGTTATCATTAATCTGTTATAGATAAATTATGTGGTCACACTTTCTTTACGGTTCTCTAATTATAACCAGATATCAGTAAACCACAAAATGTACAAGATCTTTATCAGAAAATGTTTTTGTATAAATCAATGTTTCTCTGTTTTTCCTGTCCAGGCTTCATTATGGTATTTTCAGCTCTTTCTGAAAAAAAATATGAAATTAAAAAAAAGTTATAACTAAAATAAATATAAATAATAATAAGATCAAAGTATGAAAACTTTAGTTTATTTCAATATTATGGACAGCTTTCCTCCATTTATATGCAATAACTTAAAAACATACAATACAAAATGTATAAAATTAATGGTACTTTTAATCTAAATTAACTTTGTATTGACTTATTAATAAATATTTTTTCTTATTTATGATATAAACTACATTTATTCAAACTGTTGTTAAAGTGAATTTTGAGAAAACCAAAATAATGCTATATACAATTAGCCAAACCTTGACAAAGTATTTGATCTATATCATAGGTACTTAGGGACAGGACAACAACTTTTAAACCCTTCCCCTTTTTTCCAAAATATTTTATTTTCTATTAATTTAAAATATTCTCATATTTTTCTGTATTATGCTGACATAAATGTGGTAGAAAAAACTTTTATTTACTATTTGCTATCAATTTCAACCTTTCTATCCACAGCGTGAAATTAACAGAAAACAAAACAAACGGATGTTTGTAAAAAAGGAGAGGGCAAACAAAATTGTCCTGTCCCCAAGTACCTATGATCTATGCATGATGGAGCTATATTTCTAAATTCAAAATTGATTTCTAAAATTCAAGAACAATGTATAATAATTAAATTTAAACTTACTTTGGAGTAGATGCTTGAGGTTTTAGCTTCCATTTCTTTGACTTTTGTGGATTTTCTCTTTGGCAATTTCTTTTGGCTAAATTCATCTTCTACAGTAGTTCATTTTCAGGGAACAAAAGTTCTCCTTTATGTCTTTAGCAAAAGATTCAGGTCCAAAGTTGTATTCAATTTCCCCAGACTGCAATTTTAGTAGACATCCCTCAACAAGAAACTCCGGCATTGGTGCAAAATGAAGACCTGCTGGCAGGTAATACTGTATTAGGCAATCTACATTTTTTGCAAGTGTTTGAACAACACATTTAGGTGGCATCCACAGTTGAGCATTTCTTTGGACTCCTTTACTCCTCAAGGTTGGCATTTTTATAGACATCTGACGTACTTCTTCGTATGTAAGTTTTGATGCGTCATACAGTTTTGGACAGTAAAGGTATTTGATGAACTCTGTATAATGATCTGCATCAAAATTTACAGAAACAACTTTCCTTCCTCAGTATGAATGGTAACCAAACCTTCTCTGAATGTTGCCTCCCTCATAAAAAGGTCAACTGTTGAAGAATGAGAAATCTGGTAGAACTTTGGCAAAAGTCATTCCTCCTAAACTTAATATAATGGCAATCTTCATTCCAATAAACTTTTCTGATGTGAAATTTTCTATCATTAAAATTATTTTAGTTATATTGTAAATGTCATAGACCTGATTTGGTTTTCTGAGGATGACGTAAACTTCATTTTTGAATGTCCCATTTTCTGTTCTCGGCCAAAGATGTGATACTGCAAACAAATGAACTACAACGGCATCAATATCTCCTGATGAAACAATACTAACACATGATTCTTTAGGTTTGAGACTGTTGCAATATTCTATTAGCCAGTCAACCTGTGACATCTCAGCTTCTCCTTTATTTTGACGGATACTGTCCAATAACTCATGCCCTTGATATCCACCTACTTCTTTGAATACGGCACGAACTGGTGTACAGAACCGATTGCAGGTACATTTCCTTTTTTCACAATTACACGGTGTCATTTGCAGCTCACTGTCTATGTCCAAAGTGATGGTTTGCTTTAGGTCCAACTGCGTTATGTTCTTTGCTAGATAAGTGCTTGTAATGACCTTTCCTTCTGTTGTTGATATTAGGGATGTTTTATCAAATTTTTCAGCACTAAGTACTTCTTCTGCAGTCTTAAGGTGTGAAATTGATTGTTTTTGGTTTGTTTTCCTCTGAGCTCTAGTAGCTGCTTTAAAGTCATCAGGGTGAAATTGTACTTTTCTTCACAGATCGCAAGATGCTTTAGAAGGGGAAGTTGATGTTTAATCTTGCCTACAACATCTTTTCCAATATAATTCAGATATTCATTTCCTGTATGTGCAAAAGATGAAAATTTGATGCCTGCAAATTCTAATGTAGCATATGTTGTAGAGCTGGCTAAAGATGGAGGAATAACTTTGCTACCTAGAATGACTGTTCCGTCACTTTCTAGCTTTTCCTTTCCATTGTCTTCGTCAAGGTGTTGTTGTTCCTGGTTGGTATAAGTTTGGATTAAGATACTTAAAAGGGCTTTTGAATGCCCTGTGATTTCTGTACTTTGGGTTTTGAGCAATCTGGCTTTACTATAGATTGACAAAGATTCATCTGTGATGATATATGATTGATTTGTTTGGACTGTTTTGCAACTTCTTTATTTCTTTTATCTTCTTTAATTTCTCTTTCTGTTTTTGCTGTCTGTTGTCTCTTTAATGGGATGCGGCGAATTGTAACTCCTTTTGATTGCTTAAGTTTTTGTACCAAAGTTTTTGGACCTGTTATGTTGCTTAAATCAGGAATGTCTGTTTTGTCAAAGGCAAATAAATTATTGTTGGCAACATACTTTTAATTAAAAATTCACCAGCTTCTTTTGAATGTTGATCAAGAATTGATTCAGGAAGATTATCAGGTTTAGGTTCGTACATGTTATATACATTCTTGTTTGGTATAGTTGATATTCCTCCTCGTCGTAATATTAGACCTGTAATTCGCAGAATGTATACCATATCAGTTGAATTTAAAGTTATGCCTAGAATGTCTGGTAGAGACTTTTCTTTTTCTTTATGTTCATTATCTTTTTCTGTAATACTTCTGTGAACATCATTTAAAGAGTCAATCAATGACATGCGTGGTATTACCGATTCCATTGTAGCGCCGGACCTAAATGCTTTTATAACATCTTGATGATCCATCTCTCTCTGTGCATCAAGGGCAAAATTTGTACTGCTACCTTTGTGGGGATTAGTAAACAATGCCATTTTCATATTCTTGTAGAAAGGACCACACTTGAGATGTGCATGTAGCAGTTTAGTGCAGTAGGCTGCATATGATGATGCACCATTCAGAAAAGAAAATGGTAATGATGACTTCACAGCTGCCAGCAATAAGTGGTAACCATTCCTCCCTCCAAGTCTCTCTGACAATGCAATGGCACTTATTTCGTCACAATGTTCCATCATATCAGCATGTAAGGCAAACGTTCCATTTCTTGATTTTCCTTTCTCCATAAACTCTTGCAATTGAAGTTCCCACTTAGATCCTACAGTATTATTAGCCAGAATATCTTTTTGAAAGGCTTCTGCTTCTTGTAAGGAAAGAGTTTGCATGAAGGAACAAATGAATGCCAAATGAAGTGACAAAGAAAGGCGACGAATGTACTTTGTTGCTTTATCTATGTGGTCAGAGTTGATCAGTTTCTTCCAGTCTTTAACATCATCATCACGCATATATTTAAGTATATGAATGAGACCTGCATGTTGGTATGCACTGCAAAGGTTGTTTATTTTGGATTTTCTAAGATGCAGTAAAGGGAACTCTGGCAGAAAGTGTTCGTACTGTTTGTTCTGTTCTCTAAGTTTTATCAAATTACTTCCTATTTTGTTGTCAGGGCCACAGAGGATCTTTTCATGATTATGAAGGTTACTTGCATGATCAGTCTTGACAAGAATGTCATCAAGTATCTGCCTCAACTTTCCAATGTCGTCATCCCTTCCCGTAGCTGGTGGCGGATGACGTGTCAACATCACAGGTGGTGTAAATTGCTCAAAACCTAAAGTTCTTAGAATATGGTCCTGTTTGTCATCTTCTTCGTCATATACAATGGGTGTGATATCAAATGAATCATCTAGTGACATGTTCTGGAAATCAGGAATGTCTGTTCTGTCGATCTCAAGGTCTGTATCAAGAGCTTCAAGTTCTATATCTATTCCATCAAAAATTTCTTCCAACTCATTCTCTCTTTCTTCTTCATCATCAACCTGAAAAGACATATCATATCCCTTTAAAGGATTGAAATAGTTGCCACTGGATTACAATCATATGTGTGTTCCAAAAAATTATGCATTGCAATTTTTCAGTTAATGAGTAATTCAAATATGCTAATTCTTATCAATTAAGAAGAGGGATGGATGATAACGGGACATATATGTACCTCATGCTATTTTTTAGATAATAATTCTCCATGGTTTATAGACAGGTACTGAAAGTTATCATAAGAGTTTCCTTAAAAATTAAAAAGTTCTCAAATGACACGTGTCAGACTAATCATGACATATTAAAACAAAAAGTCTTTATCGAATATGTATTTGTAATTCAGCCAGTTTATTATGACTATACCTGGTTATAGTAGTCGATGGTCTTATTGACATCTTCCTCTGATGTGCAGGGAGTTAAAACAGGTGAGCCTGGAGCGTCCACAACAGCAAGATGTGAAAAAGATACTTCAAGCTCTTGTTCAGGTTCAGAAGCAGGGTCGTTCACTCTAAGGCTTGAAAATGATTCTTCTAAATTCTGATTTTCTGGCTCCTCAATTTCCTCTTGCATTTGAACTGGGATGGTATTCCAAATTCCTTCTGAAATTAAAAATTGATTGGTTTTTAGTTTTATGAATGAGGTTTTTTTATATTATAATATGACCTTCTTATTGTTAGCTAAAAGAAAATGGTCTTTCTTTTGTTAAATATTTAGTGTTTTCCATTTTTATTTTATTAATTCAAGATGAAACTATTACCGTGAAATGTTAACTTGCAAAGAAGGAAATTAATCTTTTAAACACAAAATGAAAAAAAAATATCTGATTTAATTCATTTAATTCTGATTCATTACATAGTCTTATCAATGGTTTAACTTCATTTCTGAAGAGTAAGAGAAATGCCAGTTCAGTTTATGCATTTTGCACTCAAACAAAGCAAAAAATTATGTTTTTGTCATGAATATGCATGAAATATTTGCTGCTGGACATTAATCATTTATTAATCTATTTAACATTTAGATGAAGTAAAGTACCTACTTTCAAAGACCTCAGTCCATAAAGTTGGGAATCCCCAGGTAAACAATTGATGGCACCTTGTTAGCACTCTCTTCTCCTCAGCATTTAGACATAATACTTCGTTCTCAAAATCTGTTTTCTGCAACTCTATGTCTTCTTTACATTTGCATGTAGTTGTCCCATCGCATATAGTGTGATCATGCCAATTTTCTATTTCTTTTGCATCTTTTGGAATTCCTTTGATTGTAATAGGTAAGGTACAAAAAATTATCTGCATAGATCTAGATTCCCCTGGTTCTGGGTCCTTGTGATATTTAAGTCGTACCAAATTGTCCATCATAATAATTATTATACAATCTCGGAGGCTGACTTTGACTTTTTCTATTCCTGCTGCAGTTTCGTACAACATTTCATATTTCCTCAGGTAGGTATTGAAGTAGCAGAAATCGCTATTTGCCTTCTCTTTCATCCTCTGCTCGCTCTCATGTAAGCTTAATGTTGCTCCGGAAAAAGATGTTACAGAAAACACTGTGTTGATTGACTGATAGTTCATTGCAAGTTCTTGTGAGTTGACATCTTGAAGAAGTCCAATATAATTTTTGTTTGTCAAATTTAAGAGGGAATCAAACAAACTATATAATTTCCTAAGCTTTAAATTCAAAAATTGGCCTACATTTTCTGATTTTCTTAAACTTTCTTTGTTGATGTAGCTCTCTAATATAATCTGACCAATAACTGGTACACCCATTGTCCATTCTTTCAATATATCAAAAGATGTCCAGTCTAATGGCTCTATTGTGCTTGTTCCATAACAGGATAGACAGTTTGATGAAGAAACATCGTTTTCAAAATCCGTATCAGCTACTTGCCATACATGAAATATTTGTTCATTTAGTATTTTCATCATTATATTGTCCCGCAACTCAAATCGTACAGTTCTGCCAAATTTGTCGGTATACAATTCAAATGCACCTTTACTGAGAAATATAATTTCAGCACAGTTATCGTTGTGTTTTTTTCTTATATGCGCATCAAAAAGAAGACAGATATCTGAAATTTGTTCTTCAGTTAAATCACCAGATTCTACAAAAAGATGAAGTGCAGGAGGATGCTTACAAGTACGTGTACAGTCAACAGAGATTACTTTGTCTATTGCGAAATTTTCTGGTATCAAATTAAGAAGTTGTGCATCTAGAACCTCTGGAAAATGCCTCTTGTTTCCCACAATTGAAACGGCTTCTTCGCATTGACTTTTTTTCCTTCTCTGAATTCTTTCAACAGTGCTTAATTTTGAAGATTTTAAAAGTATAGACTGAACTTCACAAGCTTCCTTCAAACTGTCTAAGAATTTTGATTTTTGTTCAACGAGTTTTTCATAATTATCTGAATCATGGTAGTAATTGCTCTTCCCAAAATGGTGTTCAAATAAACAGATTTTCTTCCATTCCAAATTATCAAAGTCATCTTTATAGTTGTTAAATAAAGTGTCTATTTGAGATTCGTCTATTTCTAGTGTTTGCAGAATATGGTTTTCTATATTTTCACTTCGGTAAAAGGTTTTTACAACTCTGACGTAGATATCTTTTATTGTAAGTTCACTTGATGTATTTTTTCCAAAGCATTTCTTTTCAATTTGGTGCACAATTTTCTGACAAATATAGAGGTGTTCAGTGTGGTGGAAACAATATCTTAATATAGATCTTACACTTATACGGAAATGACCATCAACTTCTTTTAAACCATTAAAATGTCCCTTGAACTCCTTTTGCACATTCGATTTTTTTATGTCCTTAATCTTATCTGTGGGGCGGTGTTGGTTACGCAAAACAAAAGAAAATCTTCTAGTAAAACCCATTTGTTTTCTAAGTCATTTTCATCATGGTGAATTGTTAGTGAACTCAATGAAGGGATGCTGCAAGATTCCATTTCTACAAAAAGCAGAGGTAAATATGTCATTTGACATGTTACATGGTTTAGCATTTGGTGTCATTTGAAAGTCCCTTGTCCAAAAAAAAATCTATTTGATTATAAGAAATGACAATATTAATTATACCTCCAAATTACCATCCCCCATTTTTCTCCATAAATAATACATGAGTTTTCTTCTATTACACCCTTCTCATTATTGACAACCATAATTATGTCATTCATATTCTAAAAAATGTGTAATATTTGCTACTGTGCAAAAAAAAAATAACATTTACTCTAGTAATGGACTTCTGGCATTACATATAATAAATTACATTAAAAAAATCAATCCCATTTGCACAAGGATTTGTATCCTTGCATTTGCAATATTAACATTAATTATAATATAATTACCTTAATAGTTTTCTTTTTTCATGTCAACCTCTGTCTCCAGCTTTCACATTAATTTTCAAATTGTCTTAAAATCTTTTTCTATTTCTATATCAATATTCACTACAAATCATTTATACACATTTATAACTGTACTATAAAATAAATGCTGAAGATAATATATATTGAGTAATATGATATGTATGTGACCAGTTATTCAGGAGATTAAGATAAACAAACCCAGCATGATACATGGTCTGGGGTAATTGGCATTGACATGATGTCTGATAAGACCACAGCTACAAAGTAGCTGTAGATTCTGGCTTATGTCTTAGAGTGATAGGGATTGACCAGATAAGCCGATAATCAATAATGATTCACGTTTGTTGATATGTGTGTTATTGTTTAATTATATTTATGTAGTGATGTATAATCCGAAAATCAATGTGATTATATAATTATTTTCACAATAAAAGGTTGAGGATTTTTAGAATAAAATAAGCCAAAAATCAATAGGGTTACATATTATTCGTGGAAAATATTTCAATTAAGTTGATAAATGGTTATTTATTTATAACTGAATGGGAAAATAATAAAATACATTTTAAAATATCTGATTTAAACAATTAGATTTATTAATTAATTTGTTAATAATGGAGAGTTGCGCAGATTGCTTTATTATGATTGCCTGTTATAATGGAGACTACAGCTTTAATGTGGAATAGGATCCCAGTTACGGCAACCAGTCCGGTACCCACGAATGTAGTTCTTAAAAAGATATATAACTTTTATTTAAAATGGTATAGTTTTATTATTACACAAGTTCTGTAACTGAATGTAGATTTATTTGAAAGGGTAGGCTTTCTAGCTTGATTTTCTGTAAAAATTTGATTGATTTAAATGTAATCAGGCGTCGGTACATAGAGTAAATTGCCTAAATTCTAGCCTTTATTCTTCCCCGGAAGTGGATGGACCTGACCTGTTGTCAATCAAAACAAAATTTTGCAACGGAATGCCGGTCATGAGGCACTGAGATTGTACTTAGAAACTTCGAAACAAATGCCTAACATGAAACAGAAGTCCCAAGGTGGCTATCAAAATTATTTATTGGACAGCACCCCATTTATTTACTATGATTTTCAATGCGTTTCAATGGGGGAAATAACTGGGTCCCCGTTCCTGTCAGAGGGCATATAATTTTTGAACACTTCAATCTGCAATTGTAAGCTTATTTTTGGAGTTACATGGATGAAATTTGGCCAGAAACTTGGAAATTCAATAAGGAAAACAATGGTGTAATTATTTTTAAAATTTGAATTAAACTTTTAAAATTAAATTGAAATTTAAATTTATGAAATTTTTAAAAAGTTTGTTTTTCAATTTAAAGTTTCAAAAGGGGTCACAGTAAGGTCATTTTGATTGTATTATGTATTCATACACTTGTAAGTTAAAATGGAGGATTTTAGAAAATATCAGCAAACAATATTAGAAAAGAGCCACCTGGCAAGAAATAACAAATGTCTTACATGGGATCAGGGACAACAAAGATGGAAAATATGGGCTTATTTCTTTCCAGTATCATATTTCTGGGACCTGGAGAAAGAAAAAGCCCATAGATTCAGTTTTATGGTTTTAATTAGTTTTGATAAGTTTTAAATATTAAATACCACACTTTATGCCATTTTATGTGTCATAAAAGTTTGTGTGGGAATGCGGGTCACATTACTGAAGAGCCACATCACATAAATAACGACAGAATATTTTGTGAACTCAGAAAATCTTGCCAGGGCTCTCCAATTTTCCAGATTGGGGCCTGGATTTTTTGAGATATATAAGGGTAGGGCTATAGCTTATATAAACAATTTTAACTGAATGTACAACAATTTTAGACTCCTTTTTAAAGATTTTGGTGGTCCTTAAAAGGACCGTTAATTTTGTCTGTATCTTTTTCAGAAGTAGATGAATGCAGCTATATCTTCCTTGATTTTTGAACTTTTGAAGAACAGCTTCTGGTAGGTATATTCTTCTTAGCAGGTATTACTCTACCATATGAATGATCGTCCTTTATGCTTTTACAAATGCAGCATCAAGTTTTGGATCAGGTTGCCCTTTTTTATATCTGTCTGTACATTTACTTCGATCCTTTTCTTCCACATGAACCTTAGTCTTCTGTTCGGTGCGTTGTAAATTTTTCTGATTCCTTTCTGGAGTATTTTGGTTTACTTTGTTCCGTTCACACTCCCTTTACATTTGGTCGAAGCGTTTTAATGAACCTTTTGAGATTTTAAAACCAATACATTCTGCTTTTTGTCACAAGGAATAAGCTATACCATTATTCAAAGTGTGAACTATTGCTGATGCCCTCCCTTCAAATTTCTAGAAAAGTTCACATTCTTTGGTAAGGAAACACTTAGTGATCTGTTAACAGCTTCACCTTTTGAGTGTTATGATTAAATATCATTTTCATTAATACTTTCATAAATCGCTAAGTTTCATTTTAAAAGTTCCTGCATTATTAACTTGTCTTTGTTATCCATATTCAGGTTGGTTAACTTGTTTGGACCCAAGTACACAGATCTCCGCCACCAACAGTTTGATTGTCCACCACCACCACACACGTATGAACTAGTGGGACATTTAGAGCAGTCACAAGTATAACAATGCACAGTAGCATTAAGCATTCAGGCAGATCCAGGATTTCCTCGACATTTGTTAAACTGTAGGAGGTGCTGTCTTGACTGGTTTTAGCTACAAGTGAGAACTTCTCTGCATCTAGCCTCTTCCATTGTATATTAAATGAACTTAGCTGACTGTTTGAAGACTAAGTCTCATGATTTATACCCTTGTTATGGGGTATGCTTCTTTGCATATGTAATTCTTATGAGATTTTTTTATTAAAAAATAATTATAATTAATTTTTTTTCAGCAAAATTTTTTAACTAGATTTCCATACAAATAATGAATTTATCTACCATGTGCAATTTATAGAATGTAAATATCTTTTAAAATAAAAAGTTTTGCTGATTTTAAGAATATTTTCTTCATGAATTTATGATTTTATCCGATCAATTTTCTGGTATTTGAGATGTCATAGATAAGGATCAATAAATCTGTAACTGTTGGATCAAATCTATTGAAACTTTGCACAATAACTACTGAGATGTATATCTTTATTTTAAAAGTGCAGTTTTAAGTCTGGAATAAAATTAAAGTCTGACAGGAATAGGATCCCAGTTACGGCAACCAGTCCGGTACCCACGAATGTAGTTCTTAAAAAATATATAACTTTTATTTAAAATGGTGTAGTTTTATTATTACACAAGTTCTGTAACTGAATGTAGATTTATTTGAAAGGGTAGGCTTTCTAGTTTGATTTTCTGTAAAATGTTGATTGATTTAAATGTAATCAGGCGTCGGTACATAGAGTAAATTGCCTAAATTCTAGCCTTTATTCTTTCCCGGAAGTGGATGGACCTGACCTGTTGTCAATCAAAACAAAATTTTGCAACGGAATGCCGGTCATGAGGCACTGAGATTGTACTTAGAAACTTCGAAACAAATGCCTAACATGAAACAGAAGTCCCAAGGTGGCTATCAAAATTATTTATTGGACAGCACCCCATTTATTTACTATGATTTTCAATGCGTTTCAATGGGGAAATAACTGGGTCCCCGTTCCATGTCCGAGATTTAAAATTGTTGCCCTAAAGAAAAGAAGATGCCTACTAAATACCATAAACTATATACATATCCTACTATAGTACAAACTTTTGTCTAAAATTTCACTCCTTCCAGTTGCCTGTACAAAGTAAAGGCAAAAGTGCCCTGAAGAGATCTGGATGACTACTCTAAATGCCTGAACTCGCCAAGGAATTTGTTTTATCCCGGCTGATAAAGCTGCTACTAATATTATTATTGTTTGACGTAAATTTTTCATTGAGGTTCTATAAAAGGAAATCACGAATTCACCAACATTCCAACTGACTCCATTTTCGGAAAATGAAATCTGTAACAAACATAAACTTTTAGCTACCTCTTTACAAGCAGAACCAAATACTGTGGTTTCATTATTATTCGTTGGATACAAATGTTCGTGGATTTCGTGGGTACAGGTGAAACACGAAATTAAATGTACAACGAATAACAAATTTTCTATAGGCTTGTATGCAGACTTCGGCAAAACCACGAAATCAAATATCCACGAATTTGAAAGTTTTCTTTAATCCACGAAAATTGGTACCCACGAAAATAAATGAATCCACAGTACAATGAAAGTTCCAACTATGTACTGGCTTCCGAAGCTGCACAAAACTCCTTACAAATATAGATTTATTTCGTCTTCAAGCCATTGTTCCACTACTAAACTATCTATTCTACTTACTAGTACACTTGGTACTATCAAAAACCTGGTAATAAATTGTTCAAATAAGGCTTTTGAAAATAGTGAAATTAATTACTTTTGGAGTGTCAAAATTCGTTGGAAGTACTTGATAAATTACATGCTTATATTGGTGATTTCGAATCTGTTTAAAGTTTTGATTTTCTACTCTATATACCACTTTGTCTCATAATCTTATTTAGAAAAAATCACACACCTGATTAAATGGGCATTTAAAAGTCGGAATGCGAATATATATGTTCAAACTCTTTTAGATCATTTTTAGTAACAACAATTAAAAGAACTATGTCAATTGGACCTGCTTTGATACTATAACTGCCCTTGAATTTTACTAGATAACATTTTTGTTCGCTATGGAGATTCCGTATATCGTCAGGTTATCGGAATTCCCATGGGACTAACTGTGCACCACTTATTGCGGAACTGTTTCTGTATTGTTATATGTTACAGTTAATGACTAAAATCAGCAAAGACCCATCGAAACAACATCTGATTCAAAATTTAATAACACTTTTAAATATTTAGATGATATATTGGCTCTCAATAATGACGACTTCAGTATCTACAATAAAGAGATTCATCCTGTCAAACTGACTTTAAATAAAGCTTATACTAACAATGAACACTGCCCTTTCCTGGATCTTGATATCTATATCTTTAACGGGAAGCTTAAAACCAAAATTTATGATAAAATAGATGATTTTCATTACCTATTGTTAATTATCCATTTTAGATGGTGACGTTCCTTGTCACCATCTTATGGTGTTAGCTATCTCAACTTGTTCGATTCGCTCGTGTTTGTAACAACGTATTTGATTTCAACAAAAAAATCTCTGTATTACTGAAAAATTATTACACCAGGGTTTTCGATATCACAAACTAGTCAAAACATTTACTAAATTTTATCATCGGTACAATGACATCATTCGTAAATATAAATCAACATGCAGACATCTTATACGTTCAGGTATTTCACATCCAATATTTTATGGTAATATTCTTTACAAAGCACAAAAATAATATTGATTCACTCATAGGGTTTTGCATCGGAAATAAACACTCTTATTCTAAAACCAGTTGTTGACATGATACGGGTTACGTTCTTCTCATATATTTTATGATTGTATGATACTAAATCCCTAACGGGAGGGATTGTACTTGATTTTCATATGATGAAGACATAATCTTTCAATCAGTTTAATTGTGGTCTTGAGCTGGCATGTCAGTTACTGCTAGTAGTCCTTTGTTAATGTATGTATCATTGTCATTTTGCTTAGTTCCTTTTGTTACCTATTCTGACATCGGACTCGGACTTCTTTTAAAATGTGCGTATTGCTATGTGTTTCTTTATTCTACATTGGCTAGAGGTATAGGGGAGGTTGAGATCTCACAAAACATATATATCTGTATTGATTTTATTAGTACTAATATCAACAATGCAATTTGTCCCGTTAAATTATAAAACCGCATTTTAATAAAGAGAATATATTGACTCAAAGGAGAAACATGAATATATATATGCCAATGGTGAATTTATGTTTAAATGGCCAATTGATTTCAAAGGGTCTTTTAACCCATAATTATATAATACAAACTATTTGACATTTTGAGGTTTTTGTAATTTGCCATATGAAACACTCAATGGATGTGTAACCAAACTGTGGCAGATATTTTTAAGGAAACGGTCGTCAATATACAGATTCATATGCATATAAAATAATTGTATTAATTAGAAAAAATAATCAGAACAGAGCATACTTGTCAAAAATTTAAAGGGGTTGGATTTCTTTAATACACAGAAATATTGCCAAGAAATAGGAACCGCCCTAGAAAAGAGTGAAAACATTTACTGTCAATTATGCAGTTCTTAATTGCATCATCTCAATCATTCTGTAATAAAATTACATCATTTTTGTGTTATGTATGATGACTTGATTAATAGAAAATGAATTTCATCCTCTATAAAATCCAGAAATTTTCAAACTAACCCACATTATTGCATGTTATAGGGATGGCTGTTAGATTTAGTTTTTTTTTTGGGGGGAGGAGGGGTTGGTAAAATAATCTAAATAAATTATTTACAATAATTTTGTTTAAAATAAATTATTTGTTGTAGAAGGTTTATATGATAACAAGTAATTTCTTTGCCTCAGACTTTAGGTCTTTTCCTTACATGAAAATAATCAATTTCAATCAGCTTATGGCAAAATAAATAATTTACCCCAAAACAAAAATCTTCCCAGCTCAAACACAATAAATGGCACATACCCTTTTATCCCCAAAAATTAAATGGTCCTCAGGAATCTATATGTGTATGTTTATGTGTATGGAGAGTGTATTCTTACCTGTTCCTATGTTAAGATGACTTTCTCTTGCCTCCAACTATCTCTCTTGTCTCCAACCTCTGTTAAGATGACTCTCTATTGTCTCCAACAATCTGCCGTTGCGATTTTAACTTGGTGGTGTTGATAACCTTTATACCAGTATTTTGGACAATTGAGTTATAGACGAAATTTTACTGGTTTGCACACCGAATATTTTCTCACTGTAAATTGTTTCCTGCACATGCACACAGTTGCTTACAGTAATAGTTGCTAAACCGTGTTACACTACAAAAGTAGTGGTACTCCAGATAGTGGAGGAAAGAATAAAGAAGAAGAAGTAGTAGACTCTCGGAGAGACACCTCTGTCTTCTGTTGCCTTGCTGCAAGCTGGATGTTCTAGGTAGCAACATTTCGGTTAACAAGCTTTCTTTCCAATGAATGCCAAAATAGTCTTTGTGTTGCTTGCATATGTTTAACTGTTCAAAGCAATCTAGCATCTTTTACTTTAGGGGTCCCAAACGATATAGAGCTATACTCAACTATCCTTAACTCTAAACCTGACCCTAACCCATACCTAAACCTAACACGAGCTCTAACCCTTAAACATGTTAAACCTAACCCTAACCTACAACATCTCCTAACCTAACCATAACCATGAATGAACCCTAACTCTAAGGTATAGGGACCCTTAATGTAAAGAAAGCCAAAATCCAGTGCAATATGAAAATAAGTAACCTATCTTGGTTTACTTTGACTTTTTTTCAGACACAGTGCACTCCAATCAAATGCATAGGTTTGTTCATATTTCACTGTCACATATAGGTTTTGTGAGTGTGTCATTGTTATAGTTTGGTTATTTTCCACAAGCAATACCATGTACAAACAAAACAAATGACAAACAAATATGATATACAGCACGAAACGACAATACAGAAATACAGGCTACCGGCTAGGCAGGTACATACATTATATGGCGGGGTTTAACATGTTTCTCCAACCTCCAATAACCTGTCCCCTTGGTGTAACAGCAAAACATAAGAACGAACTGTAAACATCGGTGGAAAAGGGCTTGATTCATCAGATCAATGCCATTAACAAAAACTAGTAAAACAACAGAGACACAAAGTACCGATCACAGAGTACTCGCAGTTACAGTTATCTTAGACATTGTTGCATCGTGTCTATTTTTAGAAACAGCCTCATTTGCATAAATGCCTAAAATCACTAAAATGCTAGTGAAAAATGTGTATAGTTTCAACTCAATAAATTCTGATTTTTAACAGTGTTACTTGCCATTTAAACTTATATTTTTCTAAAAATGACATGGATAGACAAAATAAACCATGTCGGGAAAGATTTGTTTCAAATAATTTTTCGGTTAGGGGTGTTAGAGAAGGCCTTGTAGGCCACAATGAATTTTGAAGGACGTTTGAATCCATCAATCTCCTAATTTGGCACTTATTTTTCATAAATAAGGCATCAGTGAATAGACCAATGGATATTTTCAAAATATCAAAATCCAATTTTGGCAAATTGATGCAAGATATTGAAATTTGCATCTAACTTTCCTATATTTTGATAAAATTTTAATTATTTAAATTCGTATTAAAACCCATTAACCCTGAGCTATGAATTAACTTAGACCTGAATTACATAAAATTACAGCATGACTCATTTTACATACATAATGTCATTATTTTTATGTTTTATTGGTCAAAATCTCTGAAATAGGAAAAAAACCAAGTCACATGTGTTCTATGAGTTATCTCCCTTATTTACACTCTCTGTTATGAAAACATAATGTTACAATAAGTTATCTGCCATGGAGAATGAGAATAAGAAATGTGACTTCTCATATTTCCTATATTACATTAATCGGGCAGGTTGTAGAAGGTTTATATGATAACAAGTAATTTCTTTGCCTCAGACTTTAGGTCTTTTCCTTACATGAAAATAATCAATTTCAATCAGCTTATGGCAAAATAAATAATTTACCCCAAAACAAAAATCTTCCCAGCTCAAACACAATAAATGGCACATACCCTTTTATCCCCAAAAATTAAATGGTCCTCAGGAATCTATATGTGTATGTTTATGTGTATGGAGAGAGTGTATTCTTACCTGTTCCTATGTTAAGATGACTTTCTCTTGTCTCCAACTATCTCTCTTGTCTCCAACCTCTGTTAAGATGACTCTCTATTGTCTCCAACAATCTGCCGTTGCGATTTTAACTTGGTGGTGTTGATAACCTTTATACCAGTATCTTAAACAATTGAGTTGTAGGCGAAATTATACTGGTTTGTGCACCGATTATTTTCTCACTGTAAATTGTTTCCTGCACATGCACACAGTTGCTTACAGAAAACGTTGCTAAACCGTGTTACACTACAAAAGTATTGGTACTCCAGATAGTGGAGGAAAGAATAAAGAAGAAGAAGTAGTAGACTCTCGAGAGACACCTCTGTCTTCTGTTGCCTTGCTGCAAGCTGGATGTTCTAGGTAGCAACATTTCGGTTAACTTAAGCTTTCTTTCCAATGAATGCCAAAATAGTCTTTGTGTTGCTTGCATATGTTTAACTGTTCAAAGCAATCTAGCATCTTTTACTTTAGGGTCCCAACCCATATAGAGCTATACTCAACTATCCTTAACCCTAAACCTGACCCTAACCCATACATAAACCTAACACTTGCTCTAACCCTTAAACCTAACCCTAACCTAGAACATCCCTAACCTAACCATAACCATGAATGAACCCTAACTCTAAAGTATAGGGACCCTTAATGTAAAGAAAGCCAAAATCCAGTGCAATATGAAAATAAGTAACCTATCTTGGTTTACTTTGACTTTTTCAGACACAGTGCACTCCAATCAAATGCATAGGTTTGTTCATATTTCACTGTCACATATAGGTTTTGTGAGTGTGTCATTGTTATAGTTTGGTTATTTTCCACAAGCAATACCATGTACAAACAAAACAAATGACAAACAAATATGATATACAGCACGAAACGACAATACAGAAATACAGGCTACCGGCTAGGGCAGGTACATACATTATATGGCGGGGTTTAACATGTTTCTCCAACCTCCAATAACCTGTCCCTTGGTGTAACAGCAAAACATAAGAACGAACTGTAAACATCGGTGGAAAAGGGCTTGATTCATCAGATCAATGCCATTAACAAAAAACTAGTAAAACAACAGAGACACAAAGTACCGATCACAGAGTACTCGCAGTTACAGTTATCTTAGACATTGTTGCATCGTGTCTATTTTAGAAACAGCCTCATTTGCATAAATGCCTAAAATCACTAAAATGCTAGTGAAAAATTTGTATAGTTTCAACTCAATAAATTCTGATTTTTAACAGTGTTACTTGCCATTTAAACTTATATTTTTCTAAAATGACATGGATAGACAAAAATAAACCATGTCGGGAAAGATTTGTTTCAAATAATTTTTCGGTTAGGGGTGTTAGAGAAGGCCTTGTAGGCCACAATGAATTTTGAAGGACGTTTGAATCCATCAATCTCCTAATTTGGCACTTATTTTTCATAAATAAGGCATCAGTGAATAGACCAATGGATATTTTCAAAATATCAAAATCCAATTTGGCAAATTGATGCAAGATATTGAAATTTGCATCTAACTTTCC
Organism: Mytilus coruscus; assembly: GCA_017311375.1. Classification (NCBI taxonomy): domain Eukaryota; kingdom Metazoa; phylum Mollusca; class Bivalvia; order Mytilida; family Mytilidae; genus Mytilus; species Mytilus coruscus. The sequence continues at coordinate 15,056,325 of CM029602.1, read as the reverse complement.
TATATTTTGATAAAATTTTAATTATTTAAATTCGTATTAAAACCCATTAACCCTGAGCTATGAATTAACTTAGACCTGAATTACATAAAATTACAGCATGACTCATTTTACATACATAATGTCATTATTTTTATGTTTTATTGGTCAAAATCTCTGAAATAGGAAAAAAACCAAGTCACATGTGTTCTATGAGTTATCTCCCTTATTTACACTCTCTGTTATGAAAACATAATGTTACAATAAGTTATCTGCCATGGAGAATGAGAATAAGAAATGTGACTTCTCATATTTCCTATATTACATTAATCGGGCAGTTGGTTTTCTTGTTTGAATTGTGTGGTTTTTTATAGCTTGCTATGTGGTTAAGTTTTGCTTATTGTTAAAGGTCGTACTATGACCAATAGTTGCTAACATCAACATCATTTGGTCTATGGTTGATAGTTTTCTCATAGGCAATCATGCCTTATTTCCTAATTGTATATTGAGGAACAAAATCAGGTTGATCTCGACAATGATAACTTGTATCTTTAGACAATCTCGAGTTGTTTTTATGAAAGCATTACAATGGTTGACCAGAGATCGATCGTCGTAAATGATGTCATTGAACAATCGGCTCTTACTGTGACGTAATAACATTAGCATTGTAATAACATAAACGGTATCAATTTTACTGCACCAAATGCGCATTTCGACAAAATCCAAAACTCATTCAAAAATTGAAGAGCTGTTAAATCCGAAAAGAACATAGGAAATGTACGGGAAAATGCACGAATTCGAAAGTCGTCTATAGGTTGTTGCCGTGGGTATGGATACCAATTGTTGTGACGAGGTTGCATATGTTGATGAGCACTCAATTCTTTCTTAACTGTAGATGGTCATTGATATTTGTGCAAAATGTACAAAAATGAGCAAATAATAAAGGTACCTGAAGACGATGTTGGTCTTTGCTTTCTTATTTTTTATGTATGTGTACATCATAGACGACATTACGTCTATGGAAAAATACTAGCTACAGTGCATTTGTCTTATAAAATGTAAACCAATTTCAACATCATTTAATGTAGCCATTAGATAATTTCCTTAAAAGAAGATTTTCACCACAAATAGAATATTCAAACAATATTGAAACAAAGAATATATCAAAACAACGACTAATTGTTTCAGACGTAAATCACAAGAATTCTTTTTAAAAAAAGTGATAGCTTATCTTAGTGTTTTTTAGAAAGGTAAAGTTATCTATAGTTCAAATCAGATGACTAAAAATAAATTTTGAGTTTTACAATGTTTTGTATCTTAAAACAAATTCAGTTTACTCTGAAATCAAGCATTTTACTGGGGATGGGCGGCAAGTTCAGTTTTAACTGAAAGAAGCCAACAAACAGTGTTGCCCTGACGCAAAGTTGATCATAGATGGATTAAGCTACTCTTTTGGTTCTTTTATGGTCATATAGCTACTCAATTATTCGAAATTTTATGCATCCCTGACATTCAAATTTGGATTTTAGCGCTATCGATAAAGGTAAATAAAGAAGGACACAACAAATTCATAAATACATAGAATAGAGAATGGAAACGTGGAATGTGTCAAAGGGACAACAACCCAATCAAAGTTCAGAAAACAGCCCAAAGCCACCAATGGATCTTCAACTCAGCGAGAAAATCCCGCAACCGAAGCCGGGCTTCAGCTGACCCCTGAACACTTATGTATACTAGTTCAGCGAAATGGACGCCACACTAAAATCCGAATCATACAAATGAACCAAAATTAAAAAATGTATTTTGTGGTTTAGATACCTGCTAAGAATATTGATTTTTTATTGTCATGCGAAAATGGAATAATGTCCTGTTTTTCTTCCCTAACAATAAATTGTGCTCTTTCCTTAGAAATTATCAGCATTATTTCGACTGAAAATTTTGCTTTATGATCAAGGTGATGCGATGAGTAGCGGTGGAACGCCGAATTCCATAGGTGGTGGTGACATGCATATGTTTACCACAATAGACAAAGATAATGATCAATATAATCATAACTGTGCCGAAGAATTGCACGGAGAATGGTGGTACGGAATGTGTCGGTATATTGCAATCAATGAAGTATACCGACAAGGAATTCTATATTCCCAATTTTTCCGTCTACTGTTTCTAGTATTATGATAATTAGAAGAACTTAAATATAAAATCCTGTCGTCTTGAAGACTGAATATTTAACTGTAAATTGAATATTTAAATCCAAGTTTTGTTGCATCAAGTTCAAAAGTAACAAAGAACAGATACTTTATTGATAGTTTTCAAGCATCCTCATTCAAAAGGAGTTAATGATGCTAAATATGATATTTTGCCATAATAGTTGATAGTCACGTTTATTCAAATTTTCAGGATTGATAAAATGTCACGTATAACACTTTCAAATTATGTCTTTATACTATCGTAAAAGATTTTACGACGAAAGTCACATGTGGAGCAGGTCTGTGCACCCTTGCTGAGCACTTTAGATCATCCACGGTTTTTATTGTGCTTTTGTTGCTAAGTCTTTAGTTTTTCTGTATATTTGTTTTTATTTTTGTTTTCTAGAATTGTGTTTTGGTATCATCAAACTGCATTTCAATCCCTTTTGTATCTTCCGCCTTTTTAATACTAAATGCAGGTATAGCATGTTCACATATCTCTGTATTACTTGTTTTATTGCAGAAGTATTATTCACTTTGAAGCTACAATATAACTATCAATAAAGCAAGCAAAACTTTTACTTAAAGCATTACATGATATCAATAGGTTCCCAGAATGGAATAACATGATTACAAATCGTAAAACTAGTGATCAACAAAGGTTCATTCTGTAAAGTAAAGAACAAATATGAGGTGATTTATTTTACTAAAAGTATTGAAGACGGTTGGAATAACTACACTGGTCTAAAACTATAATGAAACTTTCAAGAAAGATGCGGTCTTTAATACTTTTAGTGAAATAAATCACTTCAGATTTTTGTTCTATATTTCGTTTAAAACTAACAGAATGAACCCTTTGTTGATCACTAGGTTTACGACTTTCATACATAGCCTTCTGAAATGTAAAAGAAAACGCATCTTGCAAAGTTCTTTATTTCACTTTCAGATATATTGATAATATTCTGACAATTAATAAACCAACATTTCAATGAGTGCTTAAATCTCATATTCCAGTTAACGTGAGATTAAGGGTACTACCGAAAGTAGAAGATTCGCTTCATATCTTAATCTTTTCCTCGATATTGACAAAGATGAGTGACTTCAAACTAGAATCTATGGCAACCATAATGATTTCAACTTTCCAATTGTCAATATTCCCTTTCTCATCAAAACATACCCCTGCTTCATCGTTTGGCGTTTACATATCTCAGTAAAGACGTTACGCTCGTGGATGTGCACATTATACGACTTTCATTTACTGGCTTGTGCTCCTTACAAAACAATATCTCAAACAGAATTATGAGAGAGAACAACTGAAATCGACACTACATCAGATGTGTCGGTGTCTCAACTCACTAACGAGATGTTTTTGCGGTCTAAGAACTTTAAATACCATCATATTCGTCTGATCTTTAATTTTATCGATTAAACTTCTTCCCGATTGTGACATTTGACTAGAGTGAGAATTCGCGTAGTGGGTGATGCATGCATAGCAAGATTTGCTTACCCTTTCGTCTCACACGGTCTTGCTCTGTTTGATTTATACGTGATTCACTTAGTTTCTGTTTGTTATCTTGATTTACGAAATCTGAACTTCGGTGAACAACTTTTCTTTGTAAAGGTTTTGATTACACCCTTGGTATTTTCTATCTTTTCCATTTGAATTCGTTTCAAGGATAGAGAAAACAAAGACATTTTCTATTAGTACAGATCGCTTCGTACAAAGCCTACATTACAACCCAACTATTCCTGATAACAAACTCACAATTATTAAATACTAACATACCTTACATTAACACTCTTATATGAACAATATGACAGCCATATCGTAACAGATTTTTGAACCCAAATTCCAAATCTACACAGTTATACATTAAATCAAAACAAATGTTATATGCTCATTCAGGTGACATGTTTCATTGATTGGCGCCATATCCCTGGAAAAAGGAATGCATCAAGCAAATTTAAACAACTTACATAATCTAATACATCTTTATTTCGCCAAACAAAATTACCAGTAGCTAAATTAAAAACATTTAAAAATGTGATGTCAGTACAATATAATTTGTCAAGAATATCAAGTTCAGTATATTAAAGACAGGAAAAATCTGATGTCAGTTCTAGAATAATAATCAATTGTAGAGGGCGGAATAACCTTTTCGTTATGTCGGGTTTGTGTCTTAATTTTGTTGGAATTCTAGACCTACACTTATCTGGACACTGGTATTCATGATTAAGTTTTCGGTATCCGGGAAGAATGCTTTATTATTTCAGGAATTCGGGATTCAGACTTTATTTTTGCGGTAATTATATACATCATATCCCCTAATTATAATGTTGATTCTTTATTTCATGAGTATCAATTTTCAATAATTTAGGATAAAATTTAACTTTGATGGATAGTTAATTTTGTGGTCCTGATAGTTTTGGACGCAAGCCAATTAGAAATTTGCATTTCATTGAAAATTTGTACATAGCTGTTTAATCTTCAAACATAGTATAACAGCCCCAAAACATTTTATAAAGATAGTTTTACCTGACAAAACAAGTTAACAAATTAAAAATAAAACACATATATATCTAAACATTTGCTATCAAACAACTCATTCACCAGAACTGAATTAAATCAACACTCAAAACAGCAACCTGAGAAATCAATGAAAAGAAATTAAAAACTAAATTTTATAGCTAAACATAAGCAAACAGCAAAACAAATTAATGTTATAAGATCAAACTGATGTCAAAAACGACATATAACATGTTCACTTGTACATTGTTTATGAAAATATCATTACATATCAATATGTAAAAACTAAATATCATAGTTATGTTTTACAAAAAAAAAAACCTACATACAGTATCGAGAAGAAACTGACTGAAGAATACAGAGATATCATATATCACTTGTTCTCGTGAACTCGGAAATGTGTAATTTATTTTACAATTATCAGCTATCAAGTTAATTGATTGGATATCGGATTTAAGTTGAAAAAAACAAACATATTAAATTAGAACACGGCCACTAACCCAATATTAAATATACAGGGTCTCCACGTGTTCGCTTTTAACCAATGATATTCATAAAATGTATAGGAGGTAAGATAAAATGATATATCCCGATATATCTCAGATATTCCCAGCTGATTCAAAACTGTTTTAGTACACCTTGAGTCGCCAACAGCGCATTTATTTGACGAATTACAATTTTTGTTTAGTTGTTTGTTTAAACTTTTAAACCAAAACATGTGGAATGTAATTCGCATTGTTAATGGTGTTAATTGTCACATCCCTTTGTACATCTATAACAAAAGTTCAATATTGACAAACAACAAACTTAACAATAACATACTATTTTTCAAAATAAATTTATCAAATACCCAAAATAGCGTCTAAGCATTTATATAAAAATATCTCAGCCAACTCTTGGTCCATGTATATTTTACATTTCGATACTACAGGAGATGTTTGAAAAAACAACTATTAGTAGCGAAAAAGTTAAAATGATTTTGAAGCAAAAATTTTTATTCCAAAAAGGCATTTATACGAAGCTAATCTATATGCAATGTGTGATTATATAATAAAATTTCATAGAGTTTTATTTAATATGTTTGCTGAAATATTTATATTATAGTTGTGTCTGAACAACTTAGAAATTATGTTCGGTCGTCGATCATTAGAAGGAAGACATCTTCTATGCGGAGCCTGTTTTGCGGATAGCAACTACTGTAATGAGAATATAACATGTTGTAGTCAACAAAGATGTACGAAAATATATAATTACTCTTTTCAGCCTTAACCAGGTTAGATCCATGACTGTCACAGTGAATCGACTATTTCTCAAGTGTTGACCTTTCGAAGAGTTTTTTTTAATATTTTTCAAGATTTTGTGATTATGTGGCTTTGACAATATGTATTAATTAAAAGACAGTTACACATATATTCCAAAATATCTAAATATGCTAAAATGAGGTTTGATGTTTACGTCAATGAGACAGCAACCCAACGAAAAAAATAACAAAATGACATTTAGAGGTCATCTTTATCAATATACAGCTTCATATGCAATATTTCAAAATCTAAATCAATCTATAAAAGAGAAATTCATGTTGGTTACCTTGCACGAAGTAGAGACATTACATTAAAACCAAGTACTGTACCCAAGGAATGTCAGATATTGGAAATTCTTCAAACCTATCTCTAGCTATGAATTTCCTTGTTTTAAGTCTTAACAATGCACCTTACTTGTGATCCATTTATAACTAACTTTTCACGGTTAAAGTGCTGTCCATATTTGAAAACAGACATATTATTATATATCGTGTTTGCAGTCAGTCTGTTCAGTGCCTCTGAAAAAGTACCCTTCTTAAAGAAAGATGGACTAATGTTCTATAAAATATTTAAATTATGCTTCAAGATTTCTGATCAACTTTTAGATTTTTTTCCAAACAATTGCGTTATGTACTTTTCAAAATGCACAATGATAACACGATTCTCGTGTACATCTTCAGTTCCTAAAGAATGCGAAGATCTACAAAGCGACAGGAGTGAAGTTTTAATTACACAATATACCCTACTAGTGACCACCAGCCAGTACAAGTTTTGTGTATCATGGATCATGAAAACGGCTTAAAAAGGACTGTAAGTATCGGCATAGTAAGCATGTTAATGAATGGTTTAACAAGCAGTATAAGTTGTCATAGATTATATTTTTATAATTTTCATTTTTGTTATTAAAATAAAATTATTTAAATTTTGGAATCTTTTATAGATATTATTTTCCAATTCAAAACGGATGGTTTTATTTTTTTATGCATGTGGAAAAGAATCGGACTTAATCTTCCATTTATTCAATTGTTGACAAATCCTAAATGAGATGATGTGTAAAGACCTTGATGTCCGTTTGATTGCCTGATGATTATTTTACCAAATTGAATGTAAAATGACGAGATGCAAAGGACTGCCAATAAGAAAATTTTTCACCATAGGACTATGTTGTAAACAACTAAAGGTCACTATATATATATATATACGGCCTTTAGCAATGAGTTACACTCATTTCGTATAGTAGGCATTATAAGGTCCTGGTGAGACGAAATGTGACAAAATTCAAAAGATATAACCTCGCGGCTACCAACTTATACTATACGATTGCCTATTATGTATATATATATAAAGCCCTGTGTGTCCGTTGCCCTGATCTGTATCATATGTTCATTTATATATATAAAATAGACATTGTTTCAGAAAAGGGTGAAGGTTTGGTACCATTAAAACGTTTAAACCCGCTGCATTTGTTTGCACCTGTCCTAAGTCAGGAATCTGATGTTCAGTAGTTTGTTGATGTGGTTCATAAGTGTTTCTCGTTTCTCGTTTTATATAGATTAGACCGTTGGTTTTCCCGTTTGAATGGTTTTACACTAGTAATTTTGGGGCCCTTTATAGCTTACTGTTCGGTGTGAGCCTAGGCTCCGTGTTGAAGACCGTACTTTGACCTATAATGGTTTACATTTATAAATTTTGACTTGGATGGAGAGTTGTCTCATTGGCACTCATACCACATCTTCTTATATCTATCTAAATTGCAACCCATTGGAATCCGAGAAGTTTCGCCTATGTGTTGATGTCAGTCACACATAACAGATTTCACGGAGGGTTCAATTCCCAGTGTAGGCATATAAAATTACTAAAAACAAAGGTAAGTTTTAAATTAATTGCATAAGTGAACAGAAATCAGTACATAAGCCAATTCAAACTTAATGAAATTAGGCACACAAAGGAAACAATTGAATATAATTTGGTGAGTCCATTTCAGCGACAGATTTAGGAAGTGTTGATTCTAGAAAAGAATCCACGGTAAATGAATAGGCTGACGTCACGACAATGTTTTAATTTAAAAGAGCTCATTGTGACATCAAGAATGTATTGATCGATCAACACCATTAAATCATTTCACAAAAATATCGTGGAAAGTCCATTAAATGTTTCAATTCTCATCAAACAGCTAATCAGTGGAGATTATTACACCATCTCCGTTACGTTGTCTTTTTTGGTGGGGAGATTACTTTGCGTAATCTCATATCAACATGTATATTTAAGGATGAGTTTTAATTTTTAATGTAAAAAGTTGAAAGAACCGCACAGTCAAAATATTACAGCCTTTTGAGATCCTGCCTTTTATTTCAAATTCGATCCTAGCAACCTACAAAAACTCAAATGGTCGTTTAATAAAGAAGAGGTTTTTAAGATGTGATAAATCTAGGCAAAATTTCAAAGACAAAATTTTGTTTTCGTTTAACAATGGTTTGTGCAAAATAATAGGAAAAATGTTCTCAGAAAAAAGGAAAACCCTAGCCCTGTTATTGAAAAGAGAAGGAAAACATATGGCAAAATCCTAGGTACTTTATTCATACGTTTTGAACTACATTACTTTGGCCCATTTGATTAAATTACTTCCTTAGTTGTAGATTGAAAATATTAGTTATATCAAATTTGTGGATAGTCCAGTCCTTTTCCGTCTTGGATCTAAAACTATTGTGTCTTTAAAACTTCCTTTGACGCATATTAACAAATATGTTGTGTAATTTTAAGGAAAAATACTTAAAATTTGACTATTACGAAATGGTAAGGATGAAATTATTATGTTTTAAAAGAATTTGGCCGGAAACTTCAGAAAGCAGGTAAGATAATAGTTATTTAACCTGAAAATTCAACCTGCAAGGTGTTTCCTATATGCGGACAAATCATAAACAATCTCTTCTTATATCTTTATTTCTATTTTGAATCTTGCTTTTTACGATTGATCGTTATTTTATAGCAATTATACTACGGTTACGCTTCCAATTTTCAAACTAAAAGGCCGAAAGTTTTCAAAGACAATGCTCATTTGTACACGGACAGAAAGCAAAAACATGTACAATTCACTTATATGCGGACACAAATTGTTGATTCGACATCGGAATTGGCATATTTGCATTTTATTTTAGGGCCTGTATAAATCTATTTTGATGGCTTTCGTCATGATAAGGCAATATGGCCGCTATGCAAATTAGCAAAGTACCCACATTCTGCCATATGATGATTCCGATAAATGCCATATCAGATCATGAGAGCAACTTTGGAGATGTTATTGGCTCTGAAATGGTTGTTTTGTTTTAAATTATAATTAATTAATTGATAATGCCAATTTAAAGTTAACGTCGTTCGGACAATAAAGCAAATTTGGGGCGCATTGAAATTCCTATTAAAATTTACGTTCGGACGTAAAACATTTCGAATGCGAATTCGGTAATGCGAATCGAATTCGAATTACATGTGAACGCAGCATGAGATACGAGCTGTTGAAATTAACAACATGATATGCCAAAATATATATAGGGAAAATCATGAAATTTGGCAAGAATTTTTACATGATCAAGATATTCTATTTTATTAATTCACAGATGATTAAAAAAATGATATCTGATTTAAAATGAACGACGATTCGATAGGTGTAAAGAAAGTCTTCAACAATCCTGCTAGTTTTTAAGCTATTTAAAATATCCTGTGGAAGTTTAATCTTTAGCGGCACAATCATGACAATGAAAGATTTGGGCGACGTTATTGATGTCTACATTGACGTCGCCATGCACAACTTCTATGCTATACACTGTGTATATATATATATATATATATATATATATATATATATAAGAACGTCTGAACCAGTGACGACTCTACAACAGATTTTATCCATCGGATCACCAGCAGTGATGGTGATACAAGGCTGAAAATACATTCTATATAGATAATTCTAAACAACAGCCCAACAATGTTAGATCTGTAAATTTGCGGGCAAATTTTGTTCTTCCTGGCCGGATTCGTTTTTATGGTGCCATGATATCTCAGTAGGATGAGTTCGAATTCCGGCCAGGGAAGAGCAAGGCGATTTGGTGCCACGATATCTCAGTAGCATGAGTTCGAATCCCGGCCAGGAAGAACAAAAATTTGCTTCCGCAAATTTACAGATCTAACATTGTTGGGCTGTTGTTTAGACGAATATATATATATATATATATATATATATATATATATATATATATATATATATATATATATATATAAACACTAATACACGGTTGTACCTTGCCTCATGAAAAGCGTGAGTGTGAATCAGTCATTTTCTATTTATTACTAATGCTTATTAAAGAGCGTATACTTTTCAATTGATTATAAAATAAGCTGACTAATTTTGTAACGGATAATTTTGCTGCCCAAAAATGCAAATCGGAATAAAAATGTACTTCAAGTGATGAAAGAAAGTAACTGTCGGTTTCAGTAGTCGCATGATTTCATTTATCATTATACTTTCATCTTTACTAAATCAAACAGTTCATTGTATCTTTTGTAATGCTTGTTTTGTATTGATGTTCACAAATTAAATATTAAAAGTTACTGATCGATTTGAATTTGTCCCATTGACAGAATAACGAACCTACATATTTCAATCAGTTATTGTCCCCACTCAATACGTTGCTAGGGACATCGAAATACCGGGCGTCTTTCCGTCAGTCCGTCCGTCCGTCCGATCTTGTTAGCACTCTCACATGTACAATTCTTGCCAGAATTTTTATAAATATTATAGCATAGGTTTATATCAGCAATGTCTTGGACGAGTTCGAAAATCAGTGCTGATCAATTATATTTAAAGAGTTATGCCCTTGGCAACATTAATTATATGGAAAATTGTATAGTTAGCGCTCTCATTTGTACAATTCTTGCCAGATTTTTTATGAAACTTATATTATAGGTTTATATCAGCAATATTTTAGACGAGTTCGAAAATCAGTGCCGATCGATTATTTGTCAAAGAGTTATGCCCTTGGAAATATTGACTTTATGGAAAATTGCATTGTAAGCGCTCTCATGTGTACAATTCTTGCCAGAATTTTATACAACTTATATTGTAGGTTTATATCAGCAATGTCTTGGACGAGTTCGAAAATCAGTGCTGATCAATTATATTTAAAGAGTTATGCCCTTGGCAACATTAATTATATGGAAAATTGCATAGTTAGCGCTCTCATTTGTACAATTCTTGCCAGATTTTTTATGAAACTTATATTATAGGTTTATATCAGCAATATTTTAGACGAGTTCGAAAATCAGTGCCGATCGATTATTTGTCAAAGAGTTATGCCCTTGGAAATATTGACTTTATGGAAAATTGCATTGTAAGCGCTCTCATGTGTACAATTCTTGCCAGAATTTTATACAACTTATATTGTAGGTTTATATCAGCAATGTCTTGGACGAGTTCGAAAATCAGTGTTGATCTACTTTAAAAAAGAGTTATGCCCTTTGAAACATTACTGATATGGAAAACTGCATCGTTAGTGCTCTCATGTGTACAAATCTTGGCAGAATTTTATGAAACTTATATTGTAGGTTAATATCAGCAATGTCTCTTACAAGTTTGAAAATCAGTGATGATCAATTATTTTTTGAAGCTATGCCCTTAGAAATATAAATTATTTGGAAATTTGCATTGTAAGTGATCTCACATGTACAATTTTTTCAAGATTTTGATCAAGTTCATATCAAAGGTGTATAACAGCAATGTCCTGAACAATTTCGAAAATGAGTGCTGATCAAATATTTTGATGAGTTTTCCTTGGAAATACTAAATATATCGGTATTGCTATCAGTTCTTCAACTTCTAGTAATATTTCAAAACTTTTAAAGAACAAAAATTTTTGTTTAGATATTGTCCTTAGACAGAAGCGATACAATATGTGCAACGCGGGGACATTGGAACTCTGTTCTTTTATCCGGAGGCGAGCTTCAGCTGGTCCCTAAACAATAATGTATTCTAATTCAGCGAAAATGGACGTCACACTAAACTCCAAAACATATATAATTGAACCAAAATAAAAAACAAAACCACACAAGACTAACAAAGGCCAGAGTTTCCTGTCTTGGGACAGGCGCAAACATGCGGCGGGAAAAACATGTTTTGTGAGAACTCAACCTCCCCTATACCTCTAGCCAATGTGGAATAAATACAAACACAGCAATACGCACAGTAAAATTCAGTTTTAAGGAAGTCGGAGTCCGATGTTGGAATAGGTAACAGAAGAAACTAAGCGAAAAGACAATAACCAACATGAATTAACGAAGGACTAATAGCAGTTACTGACTCCAGTTCCAGACCTCAATTAAACAGATTGAAAGATTATGTCTTCATCCTCTGAAAATCAAGCACAATCCCTCCCGTTAGGGGTTTAGTATCATACCATCATAAAATATACGATGAGAACATAACCCGTATCATGCCAACAACTAGTTTTAAAATGAACGTATTTCTATCCGATGCAAAAACCCTATAAGGGAATCAATATTAATAAAAAAAATGCCATCTTTAATCACCTGACAACAGTATCGTAACTATATCTAGCGTATTTACCTGACGATATCGGGATATGGGTATTTAGTCAATCTTAACAGGAAGCAACACGGTTAAAAAATAAAGAAACAATGTCAAAATGTTCAGGATTTAATTAAATCTTTATTGGGTAGGTTGATGCAAGCATTCGATCTGTTTTGTATATATTGTTAGAGGCAAATAATGTTTAACGACTATATTATATTAATGTGTAAACACTTTAATTATTAGCCATGAAAGTCAAGTAGTTCGTGCATTTTTCTGAGTAGTTTCAAAGGAATTTCAAACAAATATACTTTACTGTGGGTTAGCAGTCATTATCCTATAGATTAACAACTGTTGGTTATATTGATAATTTAGAATCTTCATTGAAGCTGGTGCACGAATGTTGTATTAATTAATTCGTTTGTCATTTGTATGCATTAGTGACATCCCTTTGTACTATGTTTTAATATCAAAAAGTCAATCGAATCAATGCGTTTTATTGTCTCCCTTGAACAGGTTCATAATTTTAAATTTTATATTTATAAATTTATAAATTTAATAGATCTTAGTATTTATCATTGGTTTAATAAAGACATTTATGTATATCTATAATTTTATTTGTTTTGGAACGTTTAACATTATCATATACCAATATAAAGAACCTTTCATTATTTAATGAATACTATTTAGTTACAAATGAAATCTCATTTTTAATACCGACCGTGCAAGACCCTCATGGGTAGTCAAAGTTGTTAACCCCCTCATTCATTACATTACTTTGCCGATCGTGCATGACCCTCATGGGTAGTCAAGGTCGTTAAAAATACCTCGTCGTCATTACATTACTTAGATTGATGAAGCAATCTACTGTGAGATTACAGATATTGCATCTGCCTCAAACTTATCCTGGAATTGTTTAGTTTTAAGCCGTATGTGAATACATTATATAAATAGTATTCTGTCTTCTTTTGATTCGAGGTAAATTATTCAGGTGAATAACCCATGTTTCATTCTGCTGTCAAGAATACGCTGTTTTAAGTTGTTGTCCGCATCATCTAACTTCCAACGGCATTGATCCTGCTACTTGTAAAACATTTATTGTTTTATATGGTGTATATAATTATGTCAGAATTCAAATGAAGCAGACATTTTGTCTTGATTTATCTGCATTATTTGATTCCCTAAAGACAAATCCATGTATGCTGTGTAACCCCTTCTAACACAAACACGCACAAGATAACAAAACAGAACACCATAACCACCACTTTATTCCAGAAACTTCAAACTTCTGTCAAATGCTTTAGAGAGAAATTATGATTGGAACCTACAGAAAGCATTTGAACTTTTGGAAAAAGACTATATATGAAAACCGATTATATTATCTCTCCACAATGATAAAATGATGGGAAAATTAACCAGAGTTATCTTATATTAATCACAAAAGGTGCTAGCAAACAACTTTTAATAAGAGCTTAATTAACGTTAAAACAATTTTCCATTAAAATGAATGTTACTTTATTCATTTATAAGGACACAAATAGCCAAATCTACTAATTTTATTTGATAGTATGACAAAATATAAACATGCTACTA
>CM029602.1:14959645-15042062 GCA_017311375.1 Mytilus coruscus | reverse complement strand
AACAACGGGTTTCTCATTCGTATTATTTATTTTAACAACAACAAAACACAAAATACACGGTCGCATTTAGCATGTTTAGTGAAAGAGCCAATCAACTATGCTCTATTTGTAGTTTAATCAAGTTTGAGTTACACATAGTGTTTGTTTCGCGATGTTTACAAGTAATTCACAGACCTGTCTATTTAAAATAGTCACATGGTGTTCATGTAATATAAATGATAAACAATGCTGCCAGGAGCAGTAAACTTTGTTTTCATAAACATTGAATACTTAATTGAACAGTTAGTCAATTAGTCTTTGGTGTAAATATAAGAACGGTATATCTACCAACATTGCTTCGCGATGTAGCGATTAATATCCGGAATCAACTATACGGCGGTTATACCCGTGGTATAGAACCATTTAAACATGTAACACTATGCTCGTAATATGATATACATATCTATTAACCGAACTTTATCATGAACTTAGGACTCACACAATCTGTCATTAACCAATACAATGTGAGTTACAAATAATGTTTATGTAATATACAAATAATAACTGTAATACTTAGTAAAATGTATGAATCGATTCATGACTCGAAATATTCTTGTAATAGGCACAATGTTACATCAGTACTTTGAAAACAACATTTTTTTGCATAGTAACAAGTAATAATATTTCACCTAAGGACAACCATTACTTGTTTTTTATTAGTAATTATCTAAACGACATTTATGATGCACATTTTTATCAAGTTCATTTTTTTTAACAATTTATAGGATGTATTTGACCACAAATTTTTTTTTTCATAATGTAAATATTTTGGAAATATCAATTTGAGTTAATGGATCTTGTTAAATTATATAATGGAGATCAATTATTGACCCGATTTCGTTAATACTTACTTTTGAAGTCATCACATAGTTTGCTTATCGTTCAACTTAATCACGATAATTAAACGCTCTATTTAGAATCGCTAATTTCTACTGCGAATTCAGAATTCAATGGAGATACAATGAACGTTAAAATCTACGAATATCGTTACAATCTACTAATTCATTTGATTGATAAACTCTTCAAATGGATTACAACTAAATATTCTCTTCTGAACTTAATTTCAATATGAGTCAAGATAACCTTAAAACATTTATGTTTAAATTTCATAAAATGATACTTATTCGAAATAAGTAAAAGATTAAGATGACTTAAAAATTGGATCATTTTGACTATAAGCATTTCAATAATAGGTTTTTTATGTACCCAAGATACTGATTACTGAAACATTAACTGATTATCATTTCGATTAAGTTTTATGATGGAACATAATTTAAAATGATTTTAAATTTCCTATTCAATGTTGTTTTAACTATCAATGCGGAAATGTTTGCTTTTGAAATTTTAACCATACATTTATACAATTCTGATTATGCATGGTTTCTTATGGATTTCTATTCAATCTACTTATACTTCTAAATGATATGGGATGAAATAGTTGAAAAAAAATAAGTAATAAAATGATTACATTCAAGAACTCTAAATTCATATGATGTCATACATTTCTTATGTTCTCACTTGATATACAATAAACAATCATTATCTACATTCAGCACATTTTATCTATCTTTATTGCTATTCTATTTTCCATACATTATTGCTAAAACTGTTTCATCACGGGTCCTGTAGCTTTCATGTCAAGAAATCTGGCTATCTTTGTCGCAGTTTTTATATTGCTATTCGAATGTATTCTATGAATATTCAGTTAAAATTTTAATAAAGAATCCTTTAGTCAATAAATTATAAATTCAACAAATACAATTTAAGTTCCCAAAATGATGGATGATAAAATTTTCCTTAACATGTATGGAATAAGTTTAAAAAGTTCTGAGGTTAATTTAATTTGCCGATACAGATGAATATCAATCAGAATGATAAATGTTTCCGATTATTTTAATTTAACTTCGTAATTTTTACCATTCATTTACCCAGATACATGCCATTTAGAGCAATTGTTAAAAAATTTGTAACATATTTCATTGAACTATGTTCTAAAGATGACAAATTTTCATCAGTTTTGCAATTTTTAAATCAAATAGTGTAAAATTAATATCAGTATAGTCAATCAGTGAGATATACTTACGAATCAATTTCATGAGTAACATCTTGAAGCATGTTTAGTCTTTTACCATGATTTAATACAATTTTTCATGGACATAATGATACAGTTTTCTTACATCATCTGTGTAAATTGGTTGAAAAGAATTTTAGTCGTTTCTTCATTTATCTGTAGGTAAAATAGGCATATTTATGTGTTAGCGAACAGTTAATGAAGTTGCTGTAACATTCAACGTGCAATTCTATGCATGTTGGATTTTACATTATCCCTCTGATCATCAATCGTCACTTATCGTAGAAGTTGAGCAACACGTTACTTAATTCTTTGAAATTCATTATGTAAACTTATGCTGATCTTCAACATTGAATGAGTTGCAGTTATAACATTTTGATAGGGTAAAATTGTTTACTGATTTAAAAATTTTTAGGATTATTCATCAACAATTTCCGTACAATCAATGAGAAGTCATTTTTAGTCAAGTTTTTTCAATTCGTTTTGTTCATACATTGTTTACATAGGGTCAATTTTTTCTATGTTGGAAATAGTGTGAGTCATTTTGTAAATCTCAATTTAGTAAATAAGCATCATGTGATAGTATGAATTATTACGGAACAAACTTGCAAAGTTTAAATTTTCATGTCAAATTTATGTTATTGTCACATTCTACATGTCTATGTGCTGATGACAGTAAAGGTTTATAGTCAATTGTCTTTAACTAGTGTGAGATTTTATATTGAATTAGTTTATGTCATCATAATTTGCAATATAACATCAATTGTAGTTAGTTGAATAATATGACTGTACAAGAAAACAGAATGTTTTTTGGGGTTTTATTTTAAATTTTATGAAGCCTTCCTTACCTTGTTACAATAATTATGGTTGGTTATTTAAATAACAATAAGAAGATGTGGTATGATTGCCAATGAGACAATTCTTCACAAAAGACCAAGTTCTGTTGTGTGTTTGATATTAAATTTAGGATTTTCATGTACATTGCATTACCCGTACGCGTATAATTTCTTTTCGACAAATCTGGGACTTTATACTAACATATATATAATATATTATGTCCCAGCAGTGTCGGATCCAGGGGAAGTTCCGGGGGTTGGAAACCCTCCCCTTTTATCCTGGGTTCGGACCCCCCCTTTTTTATCCTGGGTTCGGAACCCCTATTTAAAAATGGCTGGATCCGCCCCCTGCCAAGGATAAATTTACTAGCGCCTCTTTAAACATACTACTTTTTCTGCAGCATCTTAAATTAATCTATTATAATCATTAACTCAACAGTGGCGGATCCAGGAAGGATTTCGTGATGATCAATGCTTTTGAATTGGGACCGATATGGTTGGAGCCCACTTTCAAAAACGGCTGTATCCGCCCCTGACTATATATATATGATTATTTTTGAATTATCTCATAGTTCAAAGTCTGTGTAAAACAGTTTTCAAAATCACACATTTTGGTCATAACACTTTTATGTAATACATTTGTCTAATTCGGTCCTTCCTTGATTTGATCATCAGCATGACTAACCATGCTAACGGAATTATTGCCAGAGTTTTTTTTTTAAACACTTATTACACAATTACGTAATGAAGGTTCATGCATCGCGTCACTGCTGACCATATATACCCGCTGTGTATTATACATCAGTATACCTGGCCGATTATTTTGGTGTAATATACATTATGTATACATTTTGTTTGTTTTGAGTCCGACAGTGATACACGAAACATTTCTTAACTCATACGCGGTTTAAAGTCATTTGTAAATATTCATACTGTATGTATGATTTTTTTTAATTTTGATGCATCTTGTAATAGTTTTCCAAAAATTATCTTCCTTCTCCGGAGTAATTGTAAGAAAATTAACATCCCCCATAATTTTAACCCAGTCCGGGTCCGGCATTTAGTCCGGGTCCGGCTTTCATAAAGTCCGGGTCCGGAGTCAGGTCCGGTCCGGGTTTCAGTACGTACCAAAATCTAGCACGTTGTTTGTTGCATTTGTGTTCGGTTAGACTGAAGGATTTGTATAGTAAGTCATACTTTACAAGTTCTTTTTTAGAGTTTGGCTACTTTAAATACATTCATACCCATAGGGACAACAGTTTCATCTTAAATTTACAGACCCATGTCTCTGCAAGGATAATTTTGTATGGTGTTCAAATCCTTGGTCTCTGGCATATATTTATTCAAGACAAAAGGCATGTATTTTGACAGACACAATAAATTAAAATGACATACATATAGGTCATATAGCACGAGACATGAAAAGTTACAAACACTAAAATGATTTACATGTTTAGTAAAAATTATAATTTGAAAAATAAAATTCTGGAAATTGTTATGTTATTTTGATATTAGACTAGGATTTTAATAAAATAAATTATGTAGACTAGATTATCACTGCAGCCTAATACCCTAGGATGACCCACAAAAGTTATTGAAACTTATTTCCAGTGGGGTCCTTTTAAGAAGAGACTTCCAGGTCACACCAAAGGTTGACACATGTTATGGCATAATGTCTTTGTAGTCCAAATAATTATGTCGTCTTGAAATGCTATTTTATGCGTCACAGCAAAAAATTAAAATAGCCTTTCAAGACCTCATAATTATTTGGATTAAAGGTCTTTGTCTGTTTATCTACAGAAATGCAGGGAAGAGTAGAATAAATATGTCCTAGCAGTGACTTTACAGCTTTATTTTTTATACAACTTTTGGTTTTCTATTTTTATATAAATTTGTTTCTTTTGTTATGCCACTTATTGGTCCGAATAACATCTTATACACAAATTTGCCTGTATTTGTCGATAGCAGGAAAAATCTTTTAAACAGCTGATCATGTTTATTCCCAGGTAATGTTTTATTTATTACAATGTTTAAACAGTGTTTATTGATCTGTTGATTCAGGGTCCCATAATTAGGCACAGTAATCCCAAGTGATTTTCTCTATAGTTAGTGATCTGTTGATCGGATGGTCCTATGATTAGATGCCTATATTGCAAGTGTTTGGTCTTATAACAATAATTATTAACTGTTTATTGTCAAGATGTCAACACTGGAGTTAATGCCTTATGACAAACAATTTTATAATGTGTGATACTCTATGGTGGTTATATTTCCATAATGTCCTTATCAATATCTGATTTTTTAATAACAACAATTTAGATTTTGAGACATACATTGTTAGGGGAATACACAGAGGTAAATTACATAAAAATACAAATGAAACACAATAATTTCTTGTAAATAAAAATGAAAATAAAACAAGGAAAATATTTACTAATCTGAATTTAGGCAAAACATGTTCAATTATATTATTTTAAATGGCTCACTTTTAATAAAAAATATATGTAAAAGCAAGGAAAAGATAAATAAAAAAATTATTAGATTTAGGCCAAAAAATTATAGTTCAATGAAAATAAAAATAAAACCAACAACAACAAAAAATGGTGAACAAGAAAAATGTTAAACATTCTTAGGCCGAGAAAAAAATCTGTGTTTCCGGTAACCCGACCGACCCTGTTTTTTAGCCCCGACCCTAATTTTTTTATTGGATCTTCAAAAAAAAAAAAAAAAATTGGTATCAACCGACCCTGTTTTTGACACAGGCTTCTGGTTATCGACATAATTATTTATCTAACTTGCTTCTACTGGCACAGAAAGTCAGTAAAACATTTTATTTATGTAAAATCCAAGAAATTTGCACAGCAGGTGCTTCAAAAACGTTGCAAATGGCCGCACTTTCGGTATTTGAAACTAATTACGGACCCGGACTTGGAAAAACCATGATAATTTTCAGGATTTCGTTACAATGTCAAAAAAAAAAATCCGACCTACCGACCCTATTTTTCAAAATGATGTTACGGAAATACAGATTTTTTTTTAGGCCTTATTTCAGGCAGAACATATTTTCTTTTCTTTATTAAAATTTAATTAATTAGTTACAATTGTAGGAATAACATTATTTCTTTTAAAACTTAATGCTTTTAATGTTAAAACAAGGAAATAATTAAATTAGAGACTGCTATTATATTTATGTCTGTTTATCATGGTTACAAATATTCTCAATTTTGACTAACATTTATAAAATCATTTCTTTAAAAACTACAATTTAATACTAAATATTAAAGTATCACCTATTTAATAGAAAGAAATAAATCACTTTCTAGTCATTTTAAATTCCTCTTATTGTATTAGCTCCAAATTAAAGCCCATCACTTATTTATTTCATATTTATGCAATTGTAAAGTAACTACATTCCTACCCTGAAAAACAGTTTATTTTCATAACAAAAACAGTGACCAATAAAATATAAATGCCCTCTTACTGTAATATTCTTATTTTGACCTTATTAGTTTGTTTTTGTTTTTTAGACAATTTTGATACATGTTCAGGAGCAAGTCTGTGAATAAAGATATAAATCACAATGAAGGCAACTGATTGTAAGTATACTGAAAACTTCTGTGATGAATAACATCCCTCTTCACTATATTAAGAAATAGGCTAGAATCCTCATCAGTGTAGTCATCACATCTCAATTCAAAACCTCAATAATGCGGGTATGAAGAGAAGAAGATCATGACTCCTTGAACTAGCAAAGATGCAGTAAGAAATGAACAGATGGACTTGCTACAAAATAACTTTAGTCAAGTAAAAAAAATATATTGCAAAATATTTGCACATGTCTAATAATTTGTATGTGGCACTCCTACACAGAATCTGAGATTTTTTTGCTATAATGGCCTGTTTTAGGTCTGGCTTGGGTCAGACAGTGCCATCAAGTCTAAAAACAGACTGTTAAACAATAGAATGTAGGACAGAAAGTCACAGGACAAAAAGTCACAGACAAAAAGTCATGCACAAAAAGTTACAGGACAAAAAGTCACAATTCAGTTTTTAGACTATTTTTCTTTGAACAAGAAAACACTAATTTCAAAAATATTTTGAACTATTATATAAAAAGCAACTTTGTAACTAAATTTTTTTCAATAAATATCAATAATGATCAAATAATTGTTATGAAAACAAAATGTCAAAGTGGCTTGGTACTTAAATGGCTTCATGATGCCAAACAATATATCCTTTGCATGATTAAAATTTAATAAATTAACATTTATCAAGGCTTATGAACAATTTCCTACACTTACAAATGAATATATGTAATAAAAAGAAAATATTTCAGATCTTTCTCTGATATATTCAAGCAATTGTCAACAAATTATTTGTGACTTTTGTCCTATCAAATTAGTGACTTTATGTCCTGTCACGGCTGTGACTTTTGTCCTGTGACTTTCTGTCCGTTTACCAAACAATACAGCCTCTTGAGCTAATCATACTCATTATAAATTCACTGCATTCTTCTTTTCTTTAAGTTACTAGTTCTGCTTATCATAAATTCAGGTCAAATTAAACCTAACCATACCTAATTGTTTTGTTTATGAAAATCTCATGAATTTAATTGATTGTCTTGATGTATTGACAATAGTGATACTATTTAGTTTATCTGTTACTTACCCAATTAAGTTCTATGATTATTTTTTCTTGGGTGATCCCATAAAACTGTATGAATGTATAGAAAGTGACATTAACCCATCAAACAAAATAACCAAAAAAGTACCAGTGATGATGCTGTGTTGTAATGAAACATGTATATATATGATTTTTTTTTTTTTTTAGGTTCTTACAGATTTGTACTGCTATTTTTTGCCTGCCTACTTACTTTTGGAATGTACTTTAGTTTTGATCTACCAGGAGTGTTGCAGCATAGACTAGAAGGAGTAAGTTTGAAATAGATTAACCGTAACTGTCTACATTGATTAAGTTCAAATTCGATCAGTATTGACATATATGTACTTACATGAGCCACATGTGGAGCAGGATCTGCTTACCTTCTTGAGCACCTGAGATCACTCTCAGGTTTTGTTGGGGTTCGTGATGCTCAATCTTTTATTTTATATGTTGTGTTTTGTAGACTGTTGTTTGTCTTTTTGTTTTTTGCCTTGGCATTGTCAGTATTATCTTTTTGTTTTTTGCCTTGGCATTGTCAGTTTATCTTTTTGTTTTTTGCCTTGGCATTGTCAGTTTGTCTTTTGTTTTTGCCTTGGCATTGTCAGTTTATCTTTTGTTTTTGCCTTGGCATTGTCAGACTATCTTTTGTTTTTGCCTTGGCATTGTCAGTTTATCTTTTTGTTTTTTGCCTTGGCATTGTCAGTTTATCTTTTTGTTTTTTTTGCCTTGGCATTGTCAGATTATCTTTTTGTTTTTTGCCTTGGCATTGTCAGTTTATCTTTTTGTTTTTTGCCTTGGCATTGTCAGTTTATCTTTTTGTTTTTTGCCTTGGCATTGTCAGTTTGTCTTTTTGTTTTTTGCCTTGGCATTGTCAGTTTATCTTTTTGTTTTTTGCCTTGGCATTGTCAGTTTATCTTTTTGTTTTTTGCCTTGGCATTGTCAGTTTATCTTTTTTTTGCCTTGACATTGTCAGTTTATCTTTTGTTTTTGCCTTGGCATTGTCAGTTTATCTTTGTATTTTGCCTTGGCATTTATCTTTTGTTTTTGCCTTGGCATTGTCAGTTTATCTTTTGTTTTTGCCTTGGCATTGTCAGTTTATCTTTTGTTTTTGCCTTGGCATTGTCAATTTATCTTTTTGTTTTTTGCCTTGGCATTGTCAGTTTCTCTTTTTGTTTTTTTGCCTTGGCATTGTCAGTTTATCTTTTTGTTTTTTGCCTTGGCATTTATCTTTTTGTTTTTTTGCCTTGGCATTGTCAGTTTATCTTTTTGTTTTTTGCCTTGGCATTGTCAGTTTGTCTTTTTGTTTTTTGCCTTGGCATTGTCAGTTTATCTTTTTGTTTTTTGCCTTGGCATTGTCAGTTTATCTTTTTGTTTTTTGCCTTGGCATTGTCAGTTTATCTTTTTGTTTTTTGCCTTGGCATTGTCAGTTTATCTTTTTGTTTTTTGCCTTGGCATTGTCAGTTTATCTTTTTGTTTTGCCTTGGCATTGCCAGTTTATCTTTTGTTTTTGCCTTGGCATTGTCAGTTTATCTTTTGTTTTTGCCTTGGCATTGTCAGTTTGTCTTTTGTTTTTGCCTTGGCATTGTCAGTTTATCTTTTGGTTTTGCCTTGGCATTGTCAGTTTGTTTTTTTTGTTTTGCCTTGGCATTGTCAGTTTATCTTTTGTTTTTGCCTTGGCATTGTCAGTTTGTCTTTTGTTTTTGCCTTGGCATTGTCAGTTTGTCTTTGACTTATGAGTTTTATTGTTTGAAACAACTGTATTTGATAAAATGGATACTTTTTCAAATTTTGCAAAATGTTTGCTTTAAACCAGTGATATAAAATAT
This sequence comes from Mytilus coruscus, assembly GCA_017311375.1. NCBI lineage: Eukaryota > Metazoa > Mollusca > Bivalvia > Mytilida > Mytilidae > Mytilus > Mytilus coruscus. The sequence continues at coordinate 15,032,628 of CM029602.1, read as the reverse complement.
CTTGATAAAGTAATAATAATGAAAGAAAGTCCCTTTAAGAAAGAGTGTTATTTTACATTTGTTTAGAATGAGTGCATTATACACTCATAACACAAAAGTCATAGTGGAGTTAAACTGATCAACAATGTAATTTTGTAGATTATTGTATCTTTACACAAATTCAGTTCCAAAGTAAGAATAAGACAGTTATAAAATATAAAGGAGTTGGTTTAGAGAATTCTGAATCTTTACACCTTGTTTTCTGTAGCATTTGCATCATGGGGTTTTATTTTTGAAAATGTGAAAGATTTGAAAAGAAAAAGAAATTGGGGACACTCTGTTCGTGTTTCAATATTAAAAAAAGTGTTGTTTAGCGAAGTTGTTAATGATAGTATAATCAAAGTCTTTTAAAAGGCTATTCAAATTTATGTTCATCATTTTTTTAATTTTGGATTTATTTGATAGATATTTTTAGTATTATTTTAATACAGATAACAAATTGTACAGATAATAGCACAAGATACAACGAAACCTGTTTACAGTGTGAGGGATGTCTTGGAATGTCATCCCGACAGTTCAACATACTCTATGCTATATATGCATGGACGTAAGTATAAAGGACCATTCATAGTCTGTTATACTAAAGGAGAATTTACTGTATGCTCACTCTAATCTATTCTTGCACTGTGTGAAACAACCTTTCTGTCAACATAAGTTATTGGGCATTAGAATTTCTGAATAACTTAAATGATTGGAATAATGATTAACATAGGGCCTTGCTGAAAGTCAGCAACCTTAAAATGAATATTTGGTTTAACAGGAACTTTTTCTGCTTCAGAAATGCTGTGGTTGTGATTGGTGCTGGTGTTTTAGTTGATCGCCTTGGCAACAGAGGTAAAACATTTGATGTAGTTTTATTTTGTCTAATTCATTACATGACCATACATGTGACATCTAATATGATGAAATGTTTGAAGCTATAACAGAGGAATGCATTGGTACTGATAATATATAGAAAGGAAAAATTTAAGAAAATGGATTTGTATTAATGATTATGATCAGTTTAAACAAGAATCCTTGTCAAATTAATATGGACTATAAATTTTGGTATATTATTAAAAAATAAATGTAAATGAGTTTTGTTATCTATTTTGATAACTTGTTTGTTTGATATTTATATATTTATACAATATCATGGAATCATCAACCTTAGTTGAATTTCAGTTGGATTGTTATTGTTTTCCTTTTTGTGTTTACTTGGGACGTCTTTGTTTGCTGTTGGCACCATGCTGAAGGACACATCTGCCATGTTTCCTCTCATGCTGGCCGGAAGACTTATCTTTGGATCTGGAGGAGGTTCTTTAACAGGTATACTTATTCTGGTTTACACATATGCTACTTTTCTTTTTGCTAGAGTTATTTCCCCCTGTATTTACAAAAATAGTGTAGGGCTTCTAGTGATACATGTATTATAAAAAAATACCATACCAGTCTAAGAATGTAAAAAAAATTAGGTTAGATAATGCCTTATAGGAGTAATTGTTTGTCCATGGACGACCTATGATTATCAGCAAGACAAGATCTACAAATAGGCTAACAGGATTTAAATGTCAATATACTCCTATAGGAGTTATTGCCCTTAAATGACTATTTTACCCTTTCTTACATATACATGATATATAACCTACAATCTTGAAAACAAGTAGACAAAGAGAAAATACTGTATATCGGGTTTTTTTTCGGGTTTGATGACGAAATGGGCAGTTTAAAGTTTTACTGTGTATAATTTTTGCTGAACGGGAAAAAAAATGGAGAAAATCTCCGTAACGTATTGTTAAAGATGTAAACAACATAAACTTGATTGACTGATAGATAATTGATTACAAAAAAATATAAGAACTACAAACTAAAATACACATAATTCAGAGATATTACAATAATCGTTTAAGTTATGTACATTGCGGCATGTTTAAAATTGAAGATTTTCGATAATTTGTGTTATGGTATAACAGTGCATTTTTAAAGCATTATATATGTGCAAATATCAGTGTATATATGATTTATTTTGATTTTATTTTTTACATTAGATGCAAAACGTTCCAGTTATGGCAACAATCAATAGATTGTTGCTACTTAACATTTTTGAATATGTCACCAATTGCTATGTTGTCAAAATGTATGACAAGTATGAGAAGCCAATTTAATTATTATGACAATAGAGATCTTTTTTTAATTATGTGCAATCTTGTGATCTGCTGATCAACGCAAACGACTGATTTTATATATATAATTTCACCTTCAGGGTGAAATGAGTTTAAATATCAATTTTGTGTAAACTGTATAATTACTGGTAACAGTATAATTTATGAAACATTTAAACAGCTAAAAATCTAGGAATATGCAGGAAATTGACTCTGGGTTAAATATTTGCATTTCTGTAAGTGCCGCAATCAAAGTGAAAATTAAACACATGAAAAAACCTAATATACAGTATTAACTAAAAGTTACCAGCAAGACCAGCTCAACAAAGATTAAAATGACCAAAGTCATTAATCAACTCCTCATTAGAGTTAATACCCTTTTTGCAATTTACTTATTATCTTTAAAACAAAACAGAAATAAATGAAAATAAGCCTCAACATCCCCTAGGGTTCCAGGTGAGTGATTTGGGCTCCTTTGAGCCTTTTGTATTAATAAATAAACATAGTAGGTCCGAGGACACAGTTATCGTCCTTAGATTTCGTTGTCTACAAATATAGTCCCTAGTGTGGACAGTGTACAACTTGCAAATTTTGTTCATGCACTTTCCAAATTCATTTCTTTATATTTTATGCATGACATATTAGTAAAGGGATGAAATTACATGTTAAAAAAATTTGGGTGCTGAATCTTTATGTAAAGTAGTGATTTGGTCCAGTTAAAAAAGGTCAAAAACTGGTATGCCAAAAGCTGTCAAACTGAATTTTAGACCCCCTTTACATAGAATTGTCAATATTTTGAGTTAGAGCTGGTAGACTTTTCTATAATTTTGATATTATTTGTCTTAATAGTAGTACACTACACTGTAAAAATCTTTTTGAGATAGAGCAGGTGCGATTTTTTTAATTTGACTTTATTGTCTAAAAGAAATGCACTACGAAATAACTGTGTTCTCGGGCCAGTAATCTGTAGATTTTTTTTATTTTGTTGTATGTTATATGCAGTAATTTAAATAATGAATATAAGCTAACTTAAATTGTATTTTACCAACCTTGTTTTTTTGTGTGCTGTGAAGCATCAGAATACAAAAATATTGCATAAGTGGTGTTTTTTATTGTTGAGCCTGCGACTTTTGTTGCAAAAGCGAGATATAGCGATCCTACATTCTGTCGTCGTCGGCAGCGTCCACAAATATTCACTCTGTGGTTAAAGTTTTGAAATTTTAATAACTTTCTTTAACTATCCTGGATTTCTATCAAACTTGGACAGAATCTTGTTTATGATCACAAGATAGTATCCAGAAGTAAATTTTGTAAAAACAAAATCCTGTTTATCTGTATTTTATTTATAAATGGACTTAGTTTTTCTGCCAGCTAACATTACATTCATTCTGTGGTTAAAGTTTTAAAAATTTTAACAACTTTCTTAAACTATCCTCGATTTGTACCAAACTTGATCAGAAGCTTGTTTATGATCAAAAGCTAGTATCTAGAAGGAAATTTTGTAAAAATTTATTTCCTGTTTTTCCCTATATTTCTTATAAATGGACTTAGTTTTTCTTCCAGTTAACATTACATACAGTCTGCAGTTAAAGTTTTTAAAACATTTATTAGATTCATAAACCATCCTGGATTTTTACCAAACTTGGACAAAAGCTTCTTACAATCAAAAGATAGTATCTAGAGGAAAATTTTTAATAATTTTTTCCCCATTTTTGTTCTCTAATTTTTTATTCTTTCAGGTTCTTTGCAAATGGCACATCCACAAATTCTTTACTACTTTTATTTAGGACGACTCAATTCCTGATAAATAACATCTTGCGATAATACATTTTTATATTCATATTTATGTCACCTGGCCGTTAATCATTTCATTTTAATTGACTGTATAATCATTGAAAATGTTGTTTATGAGGAAAAAAATGCTTCCCATATTTCCTATAACACACAATTTTCTTATTTGCACATATATTCTACTTTTTAGTTGCATCAATTATTTTGAAAAATTTTATAATTGCATCCTTATCGTGCATTTTCATTGATGAATTAAGGATAAATCATCAAGCAATGTAAAATTATCTTCTTTATCATTTGTTCATTCAATAAATTTATGTTTCAACTCTAGATCTTTTATAAATCTATAGATTTGATGGCACACTGTATTCATTTTTACAAGCATAACTTTTTCATACATTTCAAATGTTTTATTTCATTAACTGTAAATCTATTATGTGCATTCCCTATCACACTGAAAACATAGACAACAGCAAAAGTAGATGAGACACTGGGTTCAGTGGGAACCCTTTCAAATTTTTATTGTCATTGCCCTTTGAATATAATGCTTGTTTTTTTATATTTTCATTTAACAGACACACATCATAGTTACTAATTAAGAAACAGTTATTGGTTTGAAGATAATATGTCATACTGGCTATTTTTCAGTCCACATATATTCTTGCATTTACAGTATAATATCATTGTTTACATTGTTACCTATTTTAGTTGTTCAGAGTACAGTGACAGCTTACTGGTTCAAGAACAAAGAACTGGCTTTCTCATTTGCCTGTAAAACTGCCATGTCCAGGGTGGCTAGTGTACTCAATTTCTTCTTTACTGAGAGTTTTGCCAGTCACTTTGGTTTGATATTAGCTGTTTGGAATGGTAATTTGTATTGACAGTTTAATTTGTATGTTTGTTAAATCTGACTTAGCTTTAATATAGTGTACTTTAAATTTCTTTATCCTGCAATTGGGGGTCTTATCATACATTAACAGCCCAACAGATATCGCTTTAAAGCTCCGCCCACTGCTGGACTACGTTTGTGTATTAATGTTGACGAATGTTGTATGAACCTCCGTGACCTAAGAATTTATATTGCAGTCGCATTCCAATGACGTATTGGTTGACCTTGTGAACTATAGATTAATTTACGTTCTGTTTTCAAGCATTTCTTCAGAGCAATATGAAATAAACCCATTTTCTGCTAACAGACAAACATGAACAGCAGGATTAACTCCTTTTTCTAAGGTGCTAATCTTCAAGTTCAAAACTTGAATGTGTACATGTGTAACAAACATAATCAACCATGCAGCAATGTCAATTTCAGCATGTTCAGTGAATGTCACGTTCAGTTCAAAATTCTGAAGGGTAGGACAAATCATGCACTTTTGTTTTATATCGGAAAATGTTTTGTTATTTGTTTTTACTGTTGAAATTAGTTGTTATAAATAATAATTCTAATATGACGTGCTTCTTTCGCTTTATAAGCAACACCGTGATTAAACTCTCGATATATCTACACTTAGGGCAGACTCAGAGATTTGCATATTGGTGGGTGTTACTATTTACCTCCCACGTAAATCACATGTATTGTAACCTATGTGCAAACACTATGTGGATTTCGTTGTGTTCAAATTGAAATTGAAAAGAAACTACAAAACTGTTATTCCTATTATAATGCATAACAAAAAGAATTAATGCACAAGAGCTTAAAAATGTATAAAATCAAAATAAATAAAATTCGCGTACATCAGCTGATTGTGTGAATTTTTGTAATATTATTATGCCTCAAAGGTAAAATAAACAGAAACTAATATATTTTAAATCAAAAATAAATGCAATAAATGTGAGTTTTCTGTCTCTCAAAGCAAAAACAATATATATACAAAATCAATTGCAGGATAAAGACAATTAACTGTTAAGTGTCTTTGAATATCAGCTGTATTTGTACTCGGCTCCAAACAGGAGTAATAGCTTGATAAAGCTCAGATTACACCTGTTTCTTAGCCTGTACAAATACAGCTGATATTTAAAGACGTTAAACAGTTATTGTCTATATATCACACTTGATATTCAAAGTAGATACCATGGATACAGGGAATCCTTCTATGATAATGTATAGAAAGACTTTATTTTAGATTTTTAATTTTCATACAAAGTATTATAAACAAAACATTTTCAGGACACTAGATAATTTTCATTAACATCTCATTTGAGCATGTAAGCACCAGTTTTGAAATCATATCCATAACAGGGAGATGTTATGTAGAGATGAAAGTTAAAAAATTTCTTGAACTGTAGTGCTAAAAGCTGCGTAAAATACAGTAGCCAGTTGCATTTAAACTTTCTTAACAGATTTTTGTCTCACCTGCTAGGAAAGTCACAGAATGTGAGACATAATGATTACAACCTGGCAGCAGTGTCAGCATAAACTATTTGTATTAAGCTTTATATTTCAGGGAGTTGAAGACCAGGATGTCTTATGCTCAGATGTGTTATGTCACGAAGATTCTGTCCATCCATTGTCCTTGACCTCATTTTCATGGTCATTGACTGCATAAAAAAAAACTATAGAATTTTTGTCACGTGGATTTCTCACTTATAATGAGTAATAGGTTACCTATATTTGGTATATGGGATCCTTGCAAGGTCTACATGTCCTTCAGACAGGTATCTCCTGACATTGACCTCATTTCATTGATCAGTGATCACTGTTAAGTTTTCTTGGTCCAGTCTGTATTCTAGATACTGTAAGTAATAGGTGTATGGAAAGATTGCAAGGTGTACATGTTTATCTGTCAGAGTTCATTTGACCTTGACTTCATTTTCATGATTCATTGGTCAATGTTAAGTTTTCATTGTAAGGCCTGTTTCTCAGGTATTATAAGTGTATATCAACTGTGTTTGGTATGAAACGATTGCATGGTGTGTATGTTTGTCTGGAAGGTTAGTTTGACCTTGACTTCATCTTCATGGTTCTCAAAAGTCAGGGTTATTTTTTCATGGTCAAGTATGTTTTTCAGATACTATAAGCAATAGGTTAGCTATATGTGGTGTGTGTAATGATTGCAGGGTGTACATGTCTGTCTGACAGGGTTCATCTTACCTTTACCTCATTTACATGAATCATTAAGAATGTTTATTTTATGAAATACTTATTGTTATACCCCTGCTTTAAAAAAGTGGGGGTATTCTGTTTTACCTCTGTCTGTCCGTCGGTCCATCCGTCCCATGAATATTTTTCGTCACATCCGTATCTGGAACGTCATCATAAGGATTTCTGAAATTGGTTTAAGGGTTTATATAAGTCAGCTATACGGTGTGATGCTTTTTCAGATTCATCACTCAACAACTTCCTGTTTACTGAACACTTACATATTTTTACACTATTAAAATTATCCAGTTGCGGCGGGGGTATCATCAGTGAGCAGTAGCTCGCAGTTTCACTTGTTTAACCTTTTTCTCTAAGACTTTCAACATAACTAATTATGATAAGTAAAGCAGGCAAAACATTTCAGCATGTCCATTCTTGTGTTTGTTCATGTTTCAAGCAACAGGTATTATTTTATCTGTGATTTTTTTTAAAAGAGCAGTAAAAAATTCATGGTTACTCTTAATTTGATTGCATGGAGCAAATAATAAAGAATCAAAATGTAAATATTGTATTGATAGAAAAATTGAAATTGTAGAAAATATTTACATTTAGTGTTTTACTTGAAGGTGCTATTTTATGTGGAGTTGCATTTATATCAGCCATCATTGTCAGTATAATGGATTTACATGGAGTCAAACAGTTAGGGGATCATCAATCACTTCAAACAGAATCCAAAAAATTTGTAAGTTATTTGTTTTCAATAACTACTGTTTCTTTGTAACAATAAAGATGTCTTTTACTGTTTTATCAGAGTACTGTTCAAATAAACCTAACAAATATCTCTCTATTTTGTTTGACTTTTCATTATTTTGATTCACAAAAGCTTACAGATTTATCAGGTTAAAATTTGTGATATAGGACCTGGTTAAAAGAATAGAATTGCATGGTTAGACAAGTTTTGAGAATTATTTATATTGAGGGCATTTTTGAGTCATTATGAATAGCGTAAAATTTTGTCTGGTATCTTCAATGCATAAAATTGTATATTAAATATTAAAAAAGATGAAGAAAATAGTTCTGTATGTGTGAAACATTCAACAAAGTTATGTACATGGTAAATGAATGTCCTTCTAAAACCAATTTTGAAAACTTTGAATACTTTGAGTTAATCCTCCAATTTCATGGATTAGTTATAGTACATGAGTCATACATGTGTAATGCAGCTACAAACCATAAGTCATAATGCTTTGCTTATTCAAATTAACTTCTTATATTTTGTTAAGCTTTATTCAGAACATTTTTGTTTTCTAGAAACTTTCTGACATAAAACAATTTACACTGACTTATTGGTTATTGGTTATGGCAGTCATGTTCTACTATGTCTCACTTCTACCATTCATGGCAGATGCCAGGTCAGATCAACCTGTTAAACCTGTTTAATTTCACTGCTTCTGCAATTCATGACCAAAGCTTCCATCCACTTTAAAAACCTTTACCTAAGTGTAACTGCAAGGTTCAAACCCTTTAAAGCAAATGCTTAAGCTAAGTTTGAATGTTAAAATTGTAAATAATTAATTTTAACTAAAGAATATTATAAATTATAATGAGATGAAAATCAAAATTTAATTGTACTTACATGAATTGATTGAAAAATGATTATTTTCTTGAAAGGTTGTCTGCTACAGATGGTCAAAATAGTTATTATGTTTTTTTTTCATGGGATTGTACAAAGAATTTTAATTTAATTTTAAGAATATAAAAAGACTGACAAAAAACAACATTATATTTTCCGAGCTGTGTATATAGTTGGGATGTATTTAAACAAAGAAATTAAAATGAAATATAGCAGTTGCTAAGCAAACTCTTTTAGTTCTTTGCTTTCATGAGAGAAATGTCTGAGAAGTTACAAAAATAAAACGTGAACATTTGAGCAGCAAGCATCCTAATTTAGAAATTCTTAATAAGAAAATTACAGAATATTCTTTTACAAGATATCTTCACGACTTTTATTTTGTTTAAACTGAAAAGCTTAGATGTAATTTTCTGTATGAACAGCAATATAGTAGTCTCTGTATTTTTTGTATTATTCTTGCAGCTTTTTTGTACACCAGAAATATGGTTACAGTCCAAGAATGTCATCAATAATAGTAGGAGTTGTATATGACTTGTCTATTGTTTTGGTGCCTTTCATTGGTATGATCATAGTAAGTAACAATTTCTATAAAATAAGAAAGAATGTGTCATCTAGGTATGGAGAATTGGGGGTATTGAATTGAATATTTTTAAAAAGGTGAATTCAAAAATGTTTTGTCATTTTCAATATGTATTGTTTTATCAAAATACTTAAATTGGAATATGTCATATGCATATCCAGATACAAAAATAAGTTGGATATTAAAATGAACAAAAGCTGCTATTTATTTCACATTGTCTACTAAACTAAGAAATACAATTTTCCGATTTTCCACCTAAATAATTTATTTTGGCCAATTTTGCATTCCTATACTCAACAGAAGTCAAATTTGAAGATTTGGCATATAGTTAGAACAAAACTGATCAGCAGGTCAAATTCTATTTGCCATGAAAGTTTCAGAAAAATTAGACAACCCAATTTAGAGGTATTGCCCCTGATATAATTATTTTTTATGAAATTTCAAAGTTCTTGGTTATTATCTTGAAAACAAATTTTTTTACAGACACTATGATAGATAGACAGAAAAATGTATGGCAGAAATGTTCAGCAAAGTAAGACCTACAAATAAGTCAACATGACCGAAATTGTCAATTAAACCCTTTTAGGAGTTTTTACCCTTGAAAGACAATTTTTTTCATTCTTTTGCAGAAACTGTGATAGATAGTGAGAAACTTCAAACAACAACAATGTTTACCAAAGTAAGACTTACATATAAGTCAAACATGACCGAAATCATCAATTGATCCCTTATTGGATTTATTGCCCTCGAAAAATGATTTTTACCACTTTTTTGAGTTTTTACAGAAACTATGATATATACAGAAAATCTTTAAAAGGCAAAAATATTCAGCAAAGTAAGACCTACAAATAGGTCAAATAACCAAAATGTCAATGAACCCCTTATATTACAGAGTTATTGCCATTTAAAGATGATTTTTACCATTTTTTTTTAGTTTTTTGCAGGTGCAGGCGTTGGTATTTACCCATTCACCTCCCACCACATCCCTTTCTCATGCCATCCGCCCCAAATCTCAACACATAATTTTATAAATCAGCATCAGTTACAGTGTCAAAAGTCAGTGTATTTGCATATTTTTAAAAATCCCTGGTTTTCCAGATTTCTCATTGGGTCAAATCAGTTAACCTCAGAACTAAAATGTCCACCTTTAACATGTGTTTAGGTCAGCTTTACAGCCAAAAACACTCATAAAACCCATCTGAAGTCAAATTTGAATATTTCAATAAATAACTTGAACCTACTAGACATGAGATTTCCAATTTTCTACCTTAAAAGTGTGTTTTGGCTAGTTTAAAAGTTAAACACCCCCAAAACACTCCTAAAACCCAACAGAAGTCTAATTTGAAGATTTTGATAAATATGTTTATCCCCTTCACCTCCAATCCCTGCAGAAGTCCTTATTGCAACAGCCATCTGTTATATAGATATAAGAAGATGTGGTATGAGTGCCAATGAGACAACTCTCCATCCAAGTCAAAATTTATAAATGTAAACCATTATAGGTCAAAGTACGGTCTTCAACACGGAGCCTAGGTTCACACCGAACAGTAAGCTATAAAGGGCCCCAAAAATTACTAGTGTAAAACCATTCAAACGGGAAAACCAACGGTCTAATCTATATATAGCCTGTATGAGTCCCTCAATAAAACCTGGGACTATTATACTAGTTATGTTAGTATAATAGTCCCAGATATAACTGGGAATTTGATGTTGACATGTTCCTTGATAATGAAAACAGTTTATATGTATTGGATGGTATAGGAAAGAGAATTATGATGGTGATATGTTCCTTTATAATGATACCAGTTTATATTTCTAGGATAGAATAGGAAAGAGAGGCATTATGATGTTGATCTGTTCCTTTATGATGATACCAGTTTATACTGTGTTAGCCTTTACCCATATCCATCCTGTGATAGTGACTGTATGGTTAGGGATTACATATTCAGTTGCTAGTGTAAGTGTAGTTCAGAACAAGTCTTATGTAGTTCCACAAAATCATCTGACATGTAGATAATTCTCTCCACCATATATATGTTTTCTAAAAGCCACAGCACAGATTACAAGTTTATCTTGTCTTGGTGAAATTATATTTACCTTCTTGAGTGTTTGCCCTTTATTATCTTTTTTCCAAGGTCTTCTAATGTATTAAGTATGTTTGACCATATCTTTAGATTTCTTTTACATAATATCATTTCTCTTATGGTTGTGGCCTGTTATCTATTTTTGCATGAAGAGATATTTCTTGTATCACACTGCAGAGATTGTGATACAAAAAGTGATACAAAAGCTGTGTTAATTTGATTGGTTTCTCCAACATCATGAGACAATAAAACAACATTTCTATTGGCTATTCGTCATCTCATTGATCACTTTCAAAGGTTAAGACTATGTACATTTCAATGACAACGGACATATGTGATTTCTTCAATAATGTACAAAACACTCACACTTTTCACTTGAAAATCTTCATTTTGTCAAAGATTATTACCTTCTGAAGCGTACAATAAGTTTTAAAATGTCTGATTTTAAAGTTTGATGCAGGAACATGATATATGACGTCATACTGGTATGTACAAAAGACTAGATCAACGATTCTCAGAATTTTTTATTTAACACAATGAGAGTGTTGATCATAAGAGAAATAGGTTTAACAACTCAGGAGAATTGGATATCGTGTGATATCAACTCTCATTATTTAATTAATAAACTTGCCATATTATATTGAAATTAAATAATTCGAGTTGATATCTGTCGCTATCCAATTCTCACTCGTTATGAAACCTTTAATTACCATATTATGAAAGACAGATACTGATTTGCCAAGTCTGACAGTTATTGTGAATGAATTAGTTCCCTTCTTTTATATGAAAAATCATGATTTTTTTTAATGTTGTTAGATGAATATTTGTTTCTCAACCAAATCTTTTATAATTTTGACACAGTTTTGCATGTCGTGAAATACAGGGTATGTTCATTTGTGTGTGTGCAAAGTTATGGTCCTGATTTTCTGTCAGCAATACAATTTTGAGGTTTTTATGAACTTTGGAAAGAGTCAAAATTTTGTCAGGAATCTATTTTTGTTGTTGTTTAATTGGCAATATAATTATTCACTTTAAATTTTTAATTTCAGGCAGTTATATGGCCATCCATACCAATAGTTGTAAAACAGTCTATGTTAGGAACTGCTATGGGTGTTAGTAACTCCATACAAATGTTTGGTGTGGGAGGGGCTAATCTGGTTGTAGGAGAAATTCTTGGCAAAAATAACAGGTATATGTATGTCTAATATTGTAAAGAATAAATTATATTACATGCATTCATTATCTTTGCGTTTATATTACAGACACTTAAAGGAAAGAAAGAACATTTTGACAAAAGCCATGAATGTTTCAATGTTTTCCCTATATATGTAGCAATTTAAAGTTTTTATGAAAACATATGTTTACTTATGAAAATTAATTGTGTAATATAAATGATAATGGTTTGACAACGGGGTTATGGGACATAACTTTCAAAGTAGAACCATAGAGATGATGCATGCCAAGTTTGGATTCAATTGGCCCAATGGTTTTAGAATTGATTTTTTTTAAAAGTTAACAATGAACAAACGACGACAGACTAGGGACACAAGTAATGGGCTTTTATATTTTATCTGTTATCACGTCTGATAATTGTTGCATTTTATCTTTAATTAATTTTTTAAATTCTGCCTTATTAAAACAGATTTGAGATATCAGTTACAATTTACAGGGTAAAAAGGGCCAAATTTCAAGGTATAAAGGACCAAGTAGAAGCAAGAGGTCAATATACTAACCTATTAAATAATTATTGTTGATAGCCTAACAGAAGAAGAGAGACTGGTGAAATGGAAGTATATGATGATTTTCTTGATGGGTACAGCTATAGCTTGTTTCACAGCTGCAGTATTTGTCAATGTTTGTGATGCAAATAGTGTAATATTTAATTTCACCAATTATAATTGATTAGATGTCTCAAAGAAAATGATATAAAACTCTCAAAAATTTACATACAAAACAGTATCCACTTTCATAAAAACAATCATTTTAATAGTAATGTAGTTACTGCTTATGGAAATGTGATTATAGTTTCAATTACTACTATTTTCCTAAATTTGTTTTGAACGAGCACTTTTCAAAATCTATTATATCAATGTCTCTTTTCAATATATGTATAACTTTACAACTGCCAAATAAAAATCAAACACTTACTTGAGAATAGGTTGGACATGATTGATCTGAGCACTTAATTTCAAATTATTTTTTAATTTTTATACTCCCGTTTACGGGAAGTATTATGGTATACCGTTGTCCGTCTGTCTGTCCATCCGTCGTCAACATGTCGGACAATAACTCAAAAACACTTTAACAAATCTGCATGAGACTTTGGTGAATTGTTTATATCTATTGACCTGAGCTCCCTTTCGTTTTTTATAAATTTTAGATGTAAATTTTCCCAGTTATGGGATTTTATTCATTAAAAAAGGGGGATTTTCCAGTTTTCGGATAATACCTCAAAAACACTTTCACCATTTGCAAGAAAATTTGGTGAATTGTTTATATCTATTGACATGAGCTCCTTTCGATTTTTATTAATTTTCGATTTTATGTTTCTGAGTTATTGGGTTTTATTCATTAAAAAAGGGGGGATTTTCCAGTTTTCGGATAACAACTCAAAATGCTTTCAGCAGTTTTCATGAAAGTTTGGTGAATTGTTTATATCTATTAAGCTAACCTCCCTTTAGTTTTTCATAAATTTCTGAAATGACATTGAGAAGTTATTGAACTTTATTCTTTAAAAAAGCGACAGGCGTATCATGCGCTCATGGCGCAGCTGTTTATTTATTCAATCTATAAATTATTTGAAATAGTGAGGTTTGAAATAAACATCATGATGTGTGATCACCAAGTGTACTAATCATATTTACATCTACTTAGGAAATCATTTTTTTCTTCAGATAAATTAATCAATGAGTGATGGATTTCTCTTGGGAGAAATTTTAAGGTCCCAGTGAAAAACTCCACAGAGAACAATACCTATTGTATTCTTTCAATGGAATAGTTCATTGTCCAAAATTTATATCTACACAGTTAAAGCTTCTCAAACTGGGGTAATATTTTATTTCCTTTGCAATAAAATCTTAAGATGTATAAAGTTTTACATAGGTACATTACATCATGCAAGAAATGTAGAGGTCTAAAGGATGGTTTTGAACAACAAAACAGATTACTGGGGACTTTGTAAGCTAACAGTTATTTTAATTTTCTTTGCAGGGAGGCATTTTGAATCAAAGCAGAAAACAGATGTTGCAAAACAAATTTTTGGAAACTGAGAAGACTATATCAGTGGAACCCTCAACTGAAAAGGATAACAATGTATCTGATGAAAAGCAACCCTTACTAGGAACAGTGCCAACAATAAATTGATCACACAGGAATAAATTTAGTTTGAATAATTTGGTGATTTTACTTCACGTCTCAACAGCTCCTTAAAACATGAACAACTTACCTTGATATGTTTAGAGTGTATTGAGGGACTTACATACACTGTTCCTGATGCAGAGGCGGATTCAGAGGGCCCAGGGGCCAGGGCCCCGCTTTTTGGGCAAAATTGGTTGATTATACAGGGAATCACTGAAGCATGACCGGAGCGGGCCCCCTCTTAGGCAGTCAGTGGGCCCCCACTTATGAAAATATCTGGATCAGCCACTGTGATGCAATATATGATTCTTATTATTTTTAATAAAATATGATTATAGAGCACTGTGTTCAGTCATAGACAGTTAAATCTTAATGTTATCATCACCAGGTTGTCAGTGTTGCCTAACAGTCTATCATTAAATATTACAGTTTTTCAAAAAAGAATTGGGTTGAAAATTTGCAATGTAACAAAAAATTATGTTTCCAGCTCCCTCATGTGTCAAAGTTTATCATAGATGGTAGTTTTGGCTATCCTTGTAATGTGCCTTCTGATTAAACATAACTTCTTATGTATTTATAGCACTTTTGCTTTCCAAACTTTTTTGTTTGAATGTTCTTGATAAAGAATAATCCATTAAATCACTCCACACAGCAAGTTTGTTTTAATATGTTTGATATTGCTTTATTGGTAAAAAAATAAGGAGATGTGGTATGATTGCAAATAAGACAACTATCCACCATAGACCAAATGAGAGTAGATGTTAGCAACTATAGATCATTGTATGGCTTCAACAATGAGCAAAATCCATACCCCATAGCAAGCTATAAAAGGTCCTGACATGAAAAAATGTAAATCAATTCAAACAAGAAAATCAATGATTATTGTTCAAACCAACAAACAAAAAACAAATATGATATACAGCAACAAACGACAAACCAAAGAATTTCAGGCTCCTGCCTTGGGACATGCACATACAGAATGTGGCGGGGTTCAACATGTCTGCAGATGTTCAACCCTAACCTGACCTGGAACAGTAGTGTTACAACACAGTTGAAAAGGGCTCAACTCATTAGATTAATACAAAGCACAACAACAACTAACAAAAACACAATAGACACAAGTGCCCATCTGAGAGTTCTCAAAGTTACTGAAAGCTAGTTAAAAGTCAATAACAACAATAAAAAAGAGGTGCAATACCACTGCTGGTGGACTAATAGTCCTGTTGTGTATCATATGCTCAGTAATCAGTGCTTTGACACTGGCTAAGATCTATAAGATACATTGTGAAAAATTTCATCAGAACATGTTTTATACTTAAATAAAACTTAGGTTCCATGTTCAAACTCTTGTTGACAAAGTTCACTGTACTTGATTTCAGGTTTTTTATATGAATTTGGTTATAAAACCATTACTGTTAACACTTCCCAATTAGGGCAGAGTCCCTGTTTGCATTGAATCTCTCTTTAAAGGGCAATAACTCCTCCAAGGGATAAAATTGACCATTTTTAATATGTTGACTTATTTGAAGATCTTAGTTTGCTGATCATTTTTGCTATATTGTTGCTCTCTATTATAGTTTCTAACAAAATTTTGCAAAAATGGGTAAAAATGGTTATTCAAGGGCAATAACTCCTATTAAGAGTCAGTTGACAATTTTTGCCACATTGACTTATTTGTAGATCTTATTATGCTGAACATCTTCAAAATATACAATTTCTCTTGATCGATTATCAGTTCATAACAAAAATGCTTAAAATGTGTAAAAACCATCTTTCAAGGGCAAAAATACCTATTAGTGGCCATTTGAACATTTCGACCATGTTGACTTATTTGTAGATCTTATTTTGATTATCATTTTTGTTATATACTGTTTCCCTCTATCTGTTATAGTTCCTACCAAAAATGCATAAAATGGGTAAAAAATGTTTTTTTTCATGGACAATTACTCCTATAAGGAGTCAGTTGACAACTTACGCCGCATTGACTTATTGTTGGATCTTATTGTGCTGAACATTTTAAATATTTACAATTACTCTCTTTTATTATCGTTCCTTAAAAATATAAATAAAAAGAGTAAAAACCAGATTTCAAGGACAGTAACTCCTGTCAGCTATTAGGGGTTAATTGACAATTTCCTCCCTGTTAATTTACTTGTAGATCTACTTTTGCTGAACATTTCTGGTTATTAAAGTTTTTCTCTTTTATTTTTTTTTGCAAAAAGGGTAAAAATCATCTTCAAGGGTAATAATCCCTCTAAGGGGTCAATGACAATTTCGAATATGATAACTTATTCTTAAATCCTAACTTGCTGTTTACAATTTCTCTTGATGACTATTTATTGTAGATTTAAAGGTAATAACCAAAAATTTCAAAATTTGCAACAACAAAAAATACATTTATAGGGCAATAACTTCAAAATGGATTGTCCTATTTTTCTGAAAATTACATAGAGAAGGACTTTGAGCTGCTGATATTTTTGCCCTGTCAGCTTTGCTCTAACTGGTTTATTTTTTGAGAGGTTAACCAAAAACTGTGAAACTACATTAAAATTGACATTTCATGGGCAATAAAACTTTACAGTGGGTTGTCCGATTTTTCTAAATATTTTACAGATTGACCTTGACCTGTTGATCATTTTTACTCATGTCATGTTATCTCTTACAAAAAAGATGATGTAGATAACTTAATTAACACTAGATCCCCACCCCAAATTTTAGTGTTGTTTCCTTTACAATGATTGATTGTCAGTTGCTTAACGTCCAGTGGCAAATATTTGATACACGTTGTGGGCGAGAACAAATTAACAATACATGCAATAGGTAGGCCCTGTAATAGGGGATGATCGGGACGAAGGGCTGGGAATTTGGGCTGCAACTGGAAAATGAGGGTAAATTGGATATGAACAGAAATTTAGCCTTGCAACAGGCCACCCTCACAGCCTTGCACTATCTTAACACCAGGCATTAGATTTAATGTCCCAATTCTGACCAGACATGGCTGTGAATTTACCGGTATACATCTTGCACAAACTAACAGACACCCCACTTTAGCAAGGGTTTTACTGCCGGTTGGAAGAAGACCAAGAGTGACTTAGCTTCTATTCTCCAGTCACCCTTAGGGTTCCTCAACAATGGGGGATGAAAGGTGATTCTGTTTGTTCCGACTTTGAGCATACCTAACTGGAAATATTGATGTGCATATGATGTTGCATCCTGCATTTCATTTTCTATTTGCCCACTATGAGAAATTGCATAGAGTTTTGATGGTTTTTTTTTTTAATATTTGATTCTTTTAAAAGCTTATTTGGAAGAAATATACAATTCTGACTTGTTTGTCATGTTTGTGTCAGAGATCTATATCTGACTCGGATAGATTTGTAGCTTAAAATTTAAGTAGGGACCAATTTTTATTGTAAATTTATGGTAATATGAGTGGTCTGTGCAATTGTGCTCATTATGGAGAATGGTCAAAATCCATAATGACTGTAGTGTAAATACAATGATTTCTGCCGTTTTAAATTTTTATCCTATATTACATTTTTTACCCGTTTCCAGTAATTCTATATGACTATCAATTTTTGTTATTTAACATAGGTTTTTTTCATTAATCGAAACAAATATGTGTTAATCTGTTTCAATGAGATTCAAAATTGCCATTTAATAATGATACCAATGATACAGTTCACTTTTTTACAATTTTCCCTTTTTTAATGCTCTTCAACTACATATTTGAGTTGGCCTTCAAACTGTTTTGAAAAGAGCACCACTGATGGGTCTTATGTAGACGAAACGCGCGTCTAGCATACCCAATTATCAGTTAATTGGTGCTCTTAAACATGATTTCGCACTAGGATCTCGATGGGATGATAAAGTTGGCACAAAGAACATGAAATATAAATTAAAAGTAGACTATGTTAAAATAAATAAATAACTCCAAATTATATAATCATATCTTTAGTAATTACGAAGTTATATAATGTTTCATCGACACGTGCCAAACTCTATTGAGTGTCACCTGTGTGCTATCGATTGAAATTCATGTTCATTCAACCAGGACCCGTTTATAACGCACGTGTATACAGGTTGTACATGAATATATTATTTCGACATGTTCTAGTGTTTTTGTTTTATGGGTCTTGTATTTTGTATAAAAAAAACAAGATGTGTGGGATTTCTATGCACCGTAAATAAAGTTTTTATCTACATTTTTTCATTTATTTTCCAATACCATAATAGAAAAAAGTTAAATACAATTAATATTTTTAAACCTTCTAATGATTTTTTAAAAGAAAACCTAAAATTAAAAGAAAGTACAAATACAAAGTAAAAAATAATTCAACAATAACTTAAACAAATTATTTTTGTGACTTTATTTCCTGTGACTTTTCCTCCTACATTCATCAATAAAAAGGTAGGACAGAAGGTCACATGAAAAAATTGAAGGACAAGAAGTCACAAATTAGTTTTTTAGATATTTTTTTGGCAAAGATCTACAACAAAAAAACTTCTTAAAGAGGTACTAAAAC
Source organism: Mytilus coruscus (assembly GCA_017311375.1). Taxonomy (NCBI): domain Eukaryota; kingdom Metazoa; phylum Mollusca; class Bivalvia; order Mytilida; family Mytilidae; genus Mytilus; species Mytilus coruscus. The sequence goes on along the minus strand of CM029602.1, from coordinate 15,013,398 downwards.
GCAAAAACATGTTTGAATAATTTTAAATTTCGAAATAATCGTTGAAAAACGCAAAAAACCGGATAAAATTTCTTCTTGTAATTATCGAGATATTTGCAAAATACTGTCTGTTCGTCGTCTGCACACCTGAACGATTTAGTAAAACTCGCCACTAACACCCTCTAATTCTACCTAACAGAAGTTTTGTCAATGGGTCTATTTAAGCTATCAGTGTTTTTTTTAAATGACTTCATAAGCTATTTTGTGCTGTTGGATTGCGGTCTCCATGTTTTATACCTTTATCTCCTCTTATTCATATTTATTTCCAAATAAGGTTAGTGACATACATTTTGTCAGAGGCTTTGATAGGAATTTTTATACAGTTCAAGGCAAAAAATGTATTTGAGATCCTTTCATGACACAATAATGCCTTTAATACATATAGTTCTAATCATGCAATCAGCATTTAAAAGGACATTTATTTTCATGTAACAATTGAATAAAATTTACGGTAAACGAAAGAATCAAATTGTACATAAATGTTGCAAAAGAATATTTTGTTATCACAACACACACGCACAACTTAATTCAAAAACCTACTTATCATTGCTTCATATTTTACTGGATAATCAGTTTTGTGGAAGTAGCACGTTGAGTGCAACTTTCGATATACGAAACCATATTGATATCTTGTAGAAAACCTGCATACTGCAATTATTTAACATAAATCCTGTATTTTCAACAGATTTCAATTTTTCTAGGAGAAAAAAACATTCAAAAGGAAAAAATATTCCCATCGCAAAATATATGTTCCCATGGGAAGAAAAATGGTTCCCATGGGAAGATAAATTGTTCCCATAGAAAAAGTTAAATTCCCATAGGAACTTTTTGTATTCTTGTTTTCCCATGGAAACTTTTAAGTTCAAAATTCCCATGGGAAAAGTACTTTTTCCGATGGGAACTTTCAATTTTCCCATGGGAACTTCTAATATTCCCATGAGAATTTTAAAATTTCCCATGGGAAATGTACTTTTAATCAGCTGAAGTGACAACAATGACAACAGTGACAACAGTGACATGTTGGGACATATGCGGAAATTTACTTTTTTTAAATTATCTATCACTTGGCAAAATATATTTTTGTTATCTTGTAAAACAACAAAGTCAGATTTGCCAATTCTGGAATGGCAAATTTGTCCCGCACAGTGTTAATTTATCCACTAATTGCAATAATTTACGCGTTTGTTTTACGTTTTATTCCCGATCCGATGACATGCAATTATAAATGCGGAAGCTGGTACATGTAGCCTGTAGCCTGCGAATGCCAATTTGGCTACTCGTCCCCGCATGCGGGGTCGAGCAGCGCAGACGCTGGTTTATAATTACATATATTAGAAATACGCATGTTAGTCAGTATACGTCCTTGAAGAAACCTAGCTTTATTTTCAGGAATCCTCCTAGTTTTGAAAACTGGGTCATCATTACTCATTTTTCTAATTAAATCATTTAGAATATTATGGCTTTTTTACATTTCAGCTGAAATAAAAAAGTTCATTTGCCTTTAAATATTTAAAATTTCCCGCCTCCATTTCTGAAGATCATTCACCTGTAAAATTATCGTTCTTTTGATGACCTGATGGCTGATCTGTTGACGTCCTAAATATTTTTGTAAAAATTGATTCATTGTGTTGATTGTATTAAGTATAAATACGAACGTTTTGCAAACACTAAATTTCAATATAGTTTGCACGCGATTATTCTTGTCAATACAAAAAGTCAATTACGACAACGATTCAAACAGTAATCCTTGATTACCACGTAATTATTGTTTAAACACCGTTTTACATTTCACTCCCAGCACATGTACTCGGCACAGGTATTGAACAGACACACTCGTATGATCTCATATAGGCACACACATATATCAGCATATATTACTTTCAGCTATTGGACAGAGTTCCATATGGCATCCCACGGATTAAACTGCTAGGGTGGGTGTTGGTGCCTAATGTGTGTTTTTGTACAAATGATCACAACTGTATTGATCATGTATGGAACGCTGTTGGTGATTTCTTGTTTTACTATTTAGCCACAGGTACTTGTCTCTGAAAAAGCCTAACGTGAGGGTACCCAAATTGCACCTATTTTGACAGTTTTTTTACCTACATTTTTTAATGTTCCAGACAAAAGTTTCCATTCTGTGTTTATTTTGTAGATGTATGCTTATTTACTATATAGTTACACCAATTTAATTTTGAATTTATATTGAATCATAGAAAAATGAGTTTGAACCGACCTCTAAACTATCCATGATTCTGTAATGAGCAGTACCCAAATTGCATCCATACTTAAATTCACATCCTTAAAAATCGAATAACAGATGTTTTGTTTTATTTCTTCAAATATTTAGAACAATTTGACATAAGTCCATGCTTACTATTCATTTTTCAAGAAGTGGACGCATGTAACATATTTTATTTGCTCATTTTTGAAAGGTGACTTTTTGTGAACGTCGCATGGCGATGTTTCCGTAGATTTTACTTTTCCGGGTAATCCTTCATCTGTTGATATATACTATGAACGTTTTGTGTATACTTAAATATTTTTACCTATGTTGAAAGACGTGTATAATGTCAATTAATGAAAATACAAATTGTTTTGTCCAAAAGAAAACTTGTAAGATCTTGTAAGATTTTCAAAGCTATTTTTGTTGAATAGGTGCAATTTGGGTACTGTGACGTTATATTCTTTAATGTATTAAAGATATGTTATTTTTTCTTTAGGGAGCAACCATTTAACTTCAAGGAGGTGGGTTGGGGTGGCGGAGTGTTATGGTTTTTTTGTCTGAGTCAGATTTTTTTAAATTGTTTTTCTACGCTATCAATCAAATTATTTTTTTTCAAAATTTAACACTATAAGGTATAAGGAAAATCTGGATTCAGAATATTTGTTTTGAAATCTGCTTGACCACAATATTTTTTTCATCGGATGAAGGATTAGAATATTTTTTAGCAGAAAACCATAAACCCCCAGGGGAGGATCCAGGATTTTAGGTTAGGGGTGGCGCAAACTTAAATTTGGGCCGAGCGGAGCGAGGCGAACATTTTTTTGAGGTAAAATTATCGAAATATTCTGTATTAAGCTAAGGACAACCCATGCTTTGCAAATTTTAAGGGGGAGCGCACGCCTGCAATGCCCCCGCCTGAATCCGCCCTGCCCCACCCCTTGATGAAGTTAAATGGTCGTTCCGTAGTAACAAGTGCCTGCGTATCTAGTGGGTATATAAAAAATAAGATTGTCTAAAAGAAAGGTGAATTAATCTAAACATTGATTAAGCTAATGTGTAGTTATGATTATATAATTCTACGAGATTTTCAGTATTAATTTTATTTAAAAACCAACTGGACACATTTAATCGTGTAGCATGAGGTCAAATATGCACTACTAAGGGTGGTTTTCTCCCTGGGGGAATCACCAGCTAATTAGTCCGCACTTCTGTGTTGATGTGAATTATCATTGATATGATCATGATTACAAACAAATGTTTACAAACCTTTAAATTTTTCAAATAGTCACGAAGGATTTTCACCCCCATGAATAGATTACATTAGATGTATTTGTCAAAACCTTTTGGAATTTTGGTCCTCAATGCTTTTCAATTTCTTTCTTTATTTGGCCTTCTTAACTTTTTTTTATTCAAGTGTCACTGATGATTCTTTTATTGACGAAATGCGCGTCTGGCGTACACAATGTTAATCCTGGTACATATGATGCGTTCATGTGCAATATATATTGATTACATGACAGAATATTCAGAAAAAAAAACAAAATAAAACAAAAATACAAGTAAAGAAATGCATTACAAATAAACATATTTAATTTCTTTCTCTTTATCCAGTAAACTCATTTTCCAGTGGCAGTCTAAATTTTTCAGACCTTTGTCCCGGACGGCCTCTGTAATAGGAACTACCTGTTATTGTTAATTTGTTCTCGTCCTGAACATGCATGAAATATTTGCCACTGTACGTTAAGTAACCAACAATCAAACAATCAATCCTTTTCCGGTGACGATGGCATCAACAGTTGTTAAATTTTTTTGCATAAGTTAGTTTAATAAGAACTACTTGTGATAGATCAATGATATTTTGTATGAAGTTGCTTTACTATTAGCACATATCACTTTGGCGACCATTTTGAGGACCCCTAGGTCATGGTGACTTTGAATTATTTGCAATTTTCAATGTTAAGTTTTCTGCTAAAGTTAGTTTGATATGAACTTCTTGTGATAGATTAATGATGTTTTGTATGAATTTGCATTACTATCAGGACATAACAGTTGGACCATTTCTTCTACTCTCTGCACCCTTAGGTCATGGTCTAGTGACTTTGAATTAGTTACCAATTTTCAAAGTTAAATTTTTGTTTATTATAAGTTAGTTTGATAGGAACAAATTACAATATACAAAGATATTTTCTATATAGTTGCTTCTCAGTTTGTTGACCATTTCGAGGCCTTGTCTACTACTTCATGGTCCAGCGACTTTGCATTAATTAGCAATGTTGCTGGCCATCAGATTGTCACTGTCTGTCTACAGGCGAGACATATCTCTGTGTCAAAAGTTTATTAGTGTCGATTGTTTGCGGTTTTGCCTTTTTGCTTGAAAATAATGGTAGATAGATAACATCTATAAGAGCAAAAATGATGAATAAGACAAGATCTATAATTACGTCAATTGCGGAACTCGTCCGTTGACATTTTATAGGGAGTTATCGTCCTTCGATGAAGATTTTTACGAATTTTGTTCTCGTTTTTGTCTATAGTTTTCAATATAAACTTCAAAAACTAAAATGATCAGTAAGACAAGATCTATATATATAATAATTTACAAATCAAATTGCCGAAATCGTCAATTGACTCATTATATACATGTACAGCATACAGGTGAAGGAGTTATCGTCATAAAATGAATATTTTCACTTTATTTTTTCGCATTTGCCCTTTATCTTGAAAACTATAAAAAAAATCTGCAAATAGTTAGGTCAGCTAACATGGAGATGAATTTGTCAGTTGTATTCCTGTAGGAGTTATTGCCCTTAAATGACGATTTTTAACAATTTTTTTGTGTTATGGCCTAAACTTATAATTAAAAGATGGACACTCTAAACAGAAAAAAATGGTCAGAAATACTGGTTGATTTATCATTATTTTCAGTCATGAATGATATTCTAGTCTAAAATGTTGTAGAGTGTCCGTTGATGAAGATATGTATCCAGCCATTTTTAAAAGGGTTTGGGTGTTCCAACCCAGGATAAAGGGGTGGGAGGGGAGGTTCCAACCATATCTCCCCATTCAAAAGCATTGATCTTCAAATAAGGGGTGTTCCATCCACTTATCTTAATCAGAAAATCTATTTTTTCTTCCTCCCTGATTAAAATATTTCTTTAAAATAGGAAATCAGAATATATTTTTTGTAAAATATATAACCCCTCCCTCATCAGAGTAAAATGGTCGTTCCTTAAGCAATTTTGTTTTCAAATGATTTCAACTGTGAATTTGGTCTACATCAGTGCTGTTAAGTCTCATGCAATGACTCACGCATTTTCATGCTTATTAAGCGGCATTTTCCTTTGATCTAATGTATTTTTTTTATCTTTGATCTATAAAATGTTTGCCTAATCTCACGCATTTGCTTCATAAAAACAGAACGGCCGTGCTACATATGTACGTGTGTTGCTAAGAAATATTAAATGATGTTACCGTCAGAAATCGCCTTTAACTTGTAGCCAACAAAAGACAATCAATGACAAATTTAACAAGATTTATTATACAATTTAAAAAGAAATATTATACAAATTGAAATGTCAACTTAACTGTTAAAATGTATGTCCGATATTTTGTTTTTTCTTCATCCGGAATTCTCCTAACTGTTGCAGATTACAAATGTTAATATATCTAATAACATAAACTTGTAGCTAGTATGATGTCGTTCGTAAATAAAAGTGTCAATCCAACAACTCCCAGAGGCGGATTTAGGGCACCACCCCCTTTGTAGGGAAAATTTTGTTAATTTTATAGGGAATCACTGAATCATGGCTGGAGCGGGCCCCCTCTTAGGTAGTCAGTGGGCCTCCCTTATGAAAATTTCTGGATCCGCCACTGACTCCAGAAAACTTCTTAACATACAAGTATATTAATGTCTGTAAAAGTCTAACTTTGGTGTCTGTATATATATGTCGTGTACAGGAAGCGATTTTTGTACATGTTATAACTTGTATAATGCAAAAATACAAATTATAACATGTCCAAAAGTACCTCGTACAGGTTATAACATGTACAAAATATTGCTGAAAAATGGTTTTAACTTGTACAAAATCTGAAAATAAAGATATGTTTGTATGATTACTATAACACATAAGCCAGAGAGAGAAAATGGTTTTCATTGGACCACGCTTAATCATAAATAACTTTGGATTTAGATTCAGATTCAATATTTTTGGCCTTGAGCATAACTGGTGTAAATCTTCTGCATCAAGTTATTATTTTTTGATAATTAGTAAGTTAAATGCATGAGTCGAATGTCATTTTGATGTTTTAAATTTCAATCCTCTCTTTTGAAAACAGGATATTGTTTGCAGAAGAATTTTTCCTCGACGTATCAAGGTTTTCATTGTAAAATATATCCTGGCTATCCACTTGCATCTTTAAAAATCTCAACTTGTATGAAATTATTTTCTATTGCTTTCTGAGTGCAAATTCACAATTATAATTCATCAGGTGAGATACTGAATAGTGTTTGTTGACTAAATGTGTGTTTTAAAAGGTAATAAGTATTATAAAACTATTAACTGTGTCAAAAGGAAAAAAACCACACTAACATGAATAAACAATAAAAAAAATTATGAAAATATTATTGAGGTTAATGACATGTATTTTAATGATAGAAACATCTTTATTTTCAAATTTTGTACAAGTTAAAACCATTTTAAGCAATATTTTGTACATGTTATAACTTGTATTTTGCACTGTACAAATTATAACATGTACAATATTTCTGTACATGTTATAACATGTACAAAATCGCAACTTGTACACGACATATATATAGTTGTCACAAAACTTCTAGAACACTGTATAAATTTAAGGAAACTTCTAGGGTACTGTAGAAGTTTAAATTACGCATCGTAGATTATGATCATCCCGGAATTATTGTGCAGGTCAAATAGAAAGTTCTATTAAATCATTCCATCAGTATCTATGATTGTTCCTGTGATCTCTAAATATATTTTGTAAACAACTATAAATAGTGTACACCCCGATTATGTATCTTATAAGACCAAACAAAACAAATAAGGCCAAGGCAAATAATTATAATAATTTCAATCTCATTATAACAATGTTATATTTGGATGTCAAATTATTCTAAATTTTCTTGATTTATTTTCAGAAGATAAACGTAGTATTTCATGGTAATGGAGATTGCTCAAAACAGTGAAGTAAACCAGTTCTCATGTGGTTTGTGTGGTGCGAATTTTAGTCTCAGCTATTTTTTACGTAAACATATTAAAACTCACACTGTTGGAAAATATAAATGCGACCTATGTGATAAAGCTTTTCACGCGATCAAAGCTTTAAATGTACACACAAGAACACACACTGGTGAGAGACCTTACAAATGTGACGTTTGTGGTCAAGGTTTAAATTCAAAGCAATCTTTAAATTCTCACAAGAGAATCCATACGGGTGAAAAGCCGTTTAGATGTATAGTATGCGAAAGACGGTTTAACCATAGTTCACATCTGTTAAGACATATAAAAATACACACTAATGATAGACCGTATATGTGTAAAGAGTGTGGAAAACGATATATTGAGAGAGCAGACTTAAAACGACACATGATAAAACACATCGAGGCCTCAGAGACCAAGGACAACAGTAATGTGTGTGAAAAACCGTATAAGTGTGATGAGTGTGGTAAATGCTTTAGGTATGGTAAAATAATGATAAAGCATATGAAAACACATAACTTACTCAAAATAAACACATCTGATAAAAGTCAAGAAATACGTAAGAGTAAACCTACTATTGACATTGCAATTATACTACACAAATGTAATTTTTGTGATGAAGCATTTAGCCAGAAAGGAAATATGTATGCACACCAGAAAACACACAAGAACGATAAAGAATTTAAATGTGATGTGTGTGGTAATGGCTTTCCACAAAATATTGAGTTACAGGCGCACATAGAAATACACACTAGTGAAAAGCTTTATAAATGTTATACGTGTGGCAAGGAGTTTATTTCTAATTCAAATTTAAAGGTTCACACGAGAACACATACTGGCGAAAAACCGTTCGAATGCGAAGTCTGTGGAAAAAGGTTTAATCATAGTCCACATTTGTCACGTCACATGAAAATACATACTGGTGAAAGACCATACGTGTGTAATAAGTGTGGGAAAGGGTTTATTGAGAAATCTGACTTAAAACGACATGATATGAAAACACATACTGAAAAACTCCAAAGTGTCTCAAGTAACACGTATTTCGAAGAGAATAAGACTGTTCTCATATCTAAGGAGGAAAACTCTTCTAAATGTGATGAAGTTTGTAGTTTACACGAGAAAGAAAACGAGAAAACACATACGCTTATTACAAATGGCGAATCGTTTAAATGTAACAATGAAATAGATAAGTTCGACGATTCATGTCAAACTTCAAAGAATCATACGGAAACAGCTAATGGCTACACCCACACAACTCATGTTAAAGGTGAAGGTCAAAGTGAAAAGGAACAAATACAGGCACACTTGAAAATATATTCTAGTTTAAAACCTTTCAAGTGTGAGGATTGTGGGAAAGAGTTTTGGAAGGAGAGCAGTTTGCAGTCACATATGATCAAGCATTCAGGAGAGAAACCTTTTAAGTGTAAGGAGTGTGGTAAAGGTTTTATGCGAGAAAAACAATTGCAGTCACACTATTTAGTACATTCTGGAGATAGACCCTTTAAGTGCGATGAATGTGGTAAAGCATTCATAACAAATAGTTCTTTAAAGGCACACTTGATAACGCATTCTAGTGACAGACCTTTTAAGTGTGTAATATGCAACAAAACATTTAAGAAGTGGACACACTTACAAAATCATGCAAGAATACATTCCACCGAAGACCAGTTTGAATGCGATGTATGCAACAAACGCTTTGCTGAAATAAAAGGCTTAAAAAGGCATAGAAGAATACATACAGGAGAGAAACACACATGCAATATCTGTGGGAAGGAGTTTACTTTTATTGATAGTATGAAGGCACACATGAGAACACATACTGGTGAAAAACCATACATGTGTTCTCAATGTGGGAGGCGATTTAATCAATCACAACATTTGAATAGACACATGAAAATTCATACGGGTGAAAAACCTCATATGTGTGATGAGTGTGGTAAACGGTTTATTGATAGAAGAGACATGAGGAGACATATGGAATCACACACTAGGAAACATGTTAAATGTGCTTCATTTGAAAAGAATAAGAGATTGTGAAATGGCAGACGACATTGAAAGATGCAGAAAATCATCTTCTGAATTTACTTCACAAAAGGGTCGTATTTAAGCAGTTTGATTTTTTTTTAAAGTTAACATGATCACATATTCGTGTGTGTATATTTTGATTGTAGAACTTTGTTTTTTGGTTCTAGAACTTTGTATTTTGATTGTAGAACTTTGTATTTTGATTGTAGAACTTTGTATTTTGATTGTAGAACTTTGTATTTTGATTGTAGAACTTTGTATTTTGGTTCTAGAACTTTGTATTTTGGTTAATATTGTCATTAGCAGTGATCGGAAGGTCGTGCGCCATGCGCCAATTGCGCATATTGACCAGAAATGGCGCATAGAGTGGCAAATGTCAGCGCCAGTGTGGCGCACGATATTTTTCGGTTCGTATCTAAACGTTTAGATATATAGTAAAATGAATTTCCGATCGTGTTTCGTGTCGCCATATTTGTGTACAAAACTATGTTGTGTTCTCTCCAATGACAGGAGCACCACCTATATATTTTTGGGCCGTCTCGGGCGTTTTCTTTCGTGTTTAGGATAGTAACGTGCGGTATATCTGATAACCGCAAAAATATGATTAACCATCATCCATGATCTAAATTTTCAAAGTAAACAACTTAAATTGTGTGAAAGTTGGCTAGTACAGGCAAGAATTTTTTTTAAATTATAATCTTTAGAGTAAACTTGCTATAATTTCGATTGAAAAACCCAAAGGCCTTTTTTTTAGTATAAAAGGCCATAAAAGGCGCTTAACTGTCCTTGTCAATTTTTTGGTCTTTGGCTCGTTTGTAAATTTTGTAAACATGCCTTCAGGAAATTGTTGTTGTGTCTTATCAAAAAACGTTACTCTCTTTTGTTAGTCTTGATAAAATAATAATGATACAAGAAATGCAAAGGAAATGTGTAACGTCCTCTAATACGGAACGTCGGGAATAAAGTATGGCAATCGACGAAGACCAAAATTTAATGTCAAAGGAACATGAACATGATCAAGGCGACGGTACCAGTATTAACATTGTAAATAAAGGTTCTCTTAAATATAGCCCGGTTTGGGAGAAGTTATGGCCCTTATTTCTGTATGATGGCAGCAAAATTTACTACAAATCTTGCCAAAACTCATTTCAACTATCTTGGAATTTAATTGTTCTAGCTTTCTTATTTAGATTCATTTCTTCCGTTTCTGCAATTTTGTGCAACAAAATCTAGATCGGCTACTTTTAGTCTGCCATTGTCATAGTTCTAGTAACTCAGTTTATTGTTTTGCTCAATATAAATACAGAGTTACAGTTATTATTTTATCTTTTATTATGCCACTTCTATGATTGTGCTGTATGGTTTGATAATTATTAATATACATGTATGTTCAAGTTTCATGTTTTTTTCAAAAGAATGAAATTTAATCAAATATCATAGATTTTCAATAATTAATACTAGTACAGATTTTAAAAATCAGTCCAGATCAGATGTATATTCTTGATCTCAGCATTTCCTTATTAATGATTCTGTTCATTGAATGGTGTTTGTCTAGTCATATGTTGCTCAGTTTTATAGTTTTTTTATTATAATTAAGTCATAAAAAGTTTTAATTTCTGAGTGATGTTACATTTCATGAACTCATACGATGTCATTCTTAGTCACATCAGAGACATATATTCTTTTGTATGTCTTTGGTAACATAAATCACCATGCCTGAACTGAATTAACTTTTATTCACTGAAACTACAAAAGCACAGGAACAATATACATGATGTCAATTAAATTCATACAGGTTAGTACCTCTTTGCTGAAACATACACTTTTTTATTTTTTTTGTTATAAACTAATGGCCCACTCATTTGACAACATGGCCCATTAATTCTAAAATGGCCCATTGATTTTATTTTTGGGGGCCCTGGGCCCATAGAGAAAAATCTTTCCAGATCACTGATTAGGTTGCTACGTCTTCTTCCTTTTATTTGAACTTTTAAACGCAACGTCATGACGATTTCAATCATGTGCCTAATCGTGCTACTTAAAAAATTCGGAAGATCGTACAAAAGTAGAAGTTCGAAAAGTTTTGGAATACATTTAGTATATAATAATTTATGAAAAACAGTAATACTGATGAATTTTTGTCTCGCTTGCTACTTCTGTCCCAGAAAGTGAGACATAGAGATAGTGATCCGGCGGCGTTAACTAATTACTTAAAAGCTTAATATTTCAGATGGTAGAAGACATGGATGGTTCATAATTTCTATATAGATGCCTAATATTATGAAGTTTCCGTCTGTCATTTTCATGATTCGGTGACTACTTGAAAAAAAAAGTTCAAATTTTTGAAATGCTAATTTCTGTCTTCATTTGATATGTACCTTACAAAGTTCTCATGCCTGTTCGATAGTGTTCTTTTCACCTCGACCTCATTTTATGGATCAGTGAACAAGGTTCAGTTTTCGTGGTCAAATCCATATCTCGGAGATCTACTATATTTGGTGTATTTAATGATTGTACGGTGTAAATGTCCAACCTTGACCTCATTTTCATGGTTCATTGGACAAGTTTTAGTTTTGCGCTTTTGCCTATTTCTCAGATATTATAGGCAATAGGTCAACTATATTTTATGGAACGATTGTAGGGTGTACATGTCTGTCTGTCAGGGTTTATCTGACTTTGATCTCATTTTCATGTTTCATTGGTCAAAGTTTTCGTAATTGTGTCAGTTTATCAGATACTTTAAGCAATATGTCAACTATATTTGGTGTATGGAATGATTGTGTACATGTCATTCTGGCAGGGTTGATATAACCTTGACCTCATTTATAAGTTCATTGGTCAACGTTAAGATTTTGTGGTTTTGTCTGTTTTCTCAGGTAATATCAGCGATAAGACCACTATTTTGGTATATAGAATAATTGTAAGGTGTACATGGGTAGTGGCGGATCCAGGGGGCACGTAGAGGTCGTACGCCCCCTTTTCTTGCACTTTATAATATTTAATTAAGACTTTAAAATGATTGATCAGACTAGATTTCGTTAACTTTGCCATTTCCCGTATATTTTATGCGACAATTAGTTACTTATAAAAGATATTATTCGCTCGTATTTACGCGTAATATATTATTGATTACGTCAAAGTCACGTGATTCGTTACCGTGGAGTTGACCAGTACGTCGAAAAAACGTCACTCAGTCATTTTGAAATTCAAATTACAGTAACACATTGCTAAGGCTGAGGATAACAAGCATGACGCCTTCAAAGCGACAAAGGATGGAGCAAGGACGTATTGACCCCTACTTCACAATTCCACCCAACAGAAGGTAAAACTCACATAAAAATCACTTACATGATAAATAAAATCCACAGCTATAATATTTACCTACGAGATATTCAAGAGAAAAAAATCTGGCCCTGATTTTTGCCTTAAAAAAAAATCTGGCCGTACCTTGGGTTGAAAACAATAATCTTGCCCACTTTTTTGCTATTAGAAAAAAATTTCCGACAAAATTATTAAGCATTAAATGTATAAAAACGGGCGTAATTTGTTTTTTTTTTGGTTCACATATAAATCCCAGGACACCCTCAGAAAATCAAATGGTCCGTGCCTAAACTCTTGTTGGTATTTGAATTACTATTCTTGTGTTTCTTAATGTTTCTAAAAGGAGTTTATTAAAATATAATCCTGGTACCTTTGATAAGTAATTAGTCTAAAGAGAGGGATGTGACCGGAATGTCTGTTTCGCCGAACTGGTATACAGAATACTTTTCAAGGACCGACTGCAACCTGCCTGCTGGGTGTTGCCTTTAGGTCTCCATTTCTCGACCGTCATTCACAACTTCATTGTCATTTCAGACTTATTCGTAGCCTTTGGTTGATTTGGAACCACTCACTTCCCTTGTTGAGCGAAGCATTTCAACCATACATTTTGATAAAAATTGCTTTTTTGTCTTTCTTCGTGTCGGTCGTATTGTAAATTTCATTGAATGTTTGTATATCTTGTTTACAAAAAGAAACGTGTGAGGTTATGCTAACTAATCATACAACAAACGTCAGTCACCGTTGCAATTTGTTGTCTCCCCTGCGACTTCTGTGGAAAAAAAAAACAAGACTTAGGGATAGTGATCCGGCGGCTCTTGAATTTAAAGCTTAGTATTTCAAGGTAGAATACCTGAATGCTTCATACTTTGTATATATAGATGCCTTATGTTACAAACTTACGGTGACTATAGGGAGAATTTTTCCATGTCCATTTTTTACTGACAAATCCCATATTAAATATATTGGTACATAGCTTTGGATTCATCCAATCATTTTATACCTGACAACTAATTGGGAGAATACGGCATCAAAAATGTCCAATCCTTACACTTTGACTATAAAATATGTATGTTCCACGTCAGGAACCGTTAAATTAGTGCATTTTACACTTATTTTATGTTTTTTAGCCAATAAATGGTCAAAAAAATTTTTCGCCTCGCTACGCATGGCGTAACATTCTATTCTACGCCCCCTTTCAATAATCCTGGATCTGCCCCTTTTCTAGCATGGTTCATCAGACCGTGACCTCATTTTCATAGAACCTTGATTGTGTTAAGTTCATGTGATACTTACAGTAAAATCTTCATATTGCAGACTTTCAACATGAAATCAATAATAAGTAAAACAGGCGAGACATTTCAGCGTGTGCACTCTTATTAAACAAACTTAAAAATCTATCTGAAGCGGGGTTGTCACTAAAGATTTTTGAACGCGTATGCATAAAATTACTAACGTTAAGATATCCAATCGGAGTACTAATTTATCGTAGGACATGTAGAAAAATCGGTCCGTTCGGAACAAATCTTAATTTAAGTAGCTTTATGCATACGGGCCCAGAATTGTTATATTCCATCATTGCCTTCTATTATCGTACGACCATTACTACATGTACGTTGTATAAGCGTAGTCATTTTAGCTCTAAAATTGCTCAACCTGCAACTAATTGCAAGGTTTTTTCAGTACAAATTAGAACATATACTTGCACTAAATATAAAACATATTAAAAATCTTCATTTATATTATTTGAGGAAAAGATTATTTTAGGGTGAGAAATGTGGTTTATGTATTAGTTTGTGATTAGGTCTAGTTTACGGTGAACCACTAGTGTTAGGTCAATGATATTTGGTATGCAGTTGTATAAGCATTGGCATATATCATTTCCATGGAGATTCGTTGGCCCTGTCCCTCAGTCATGGTCTATTTACGTTTGCATAGTTTACATTCATTGGTTTGTGATTCATAGATCAGTTTAAGATAAACAACTAATGTCAAGTTGATGGTATTGGTATGCAAGTGTATTGGCATTTGCTTGCGGCTTAGAAAAGTAAACTAAAGTTCTTGAATTTCGGTCAGTGCAAATTTAAAGACATCAGACATATTCCTGTACAAACCCACAAAGCCTCATTTTCAAAGAAACATATCAGTACAATTCAATTTGTTAACTATGTAGTAAAGCGAATGAAACAGTGGAACACTTTATCCTGTTATGTGAAAAACTGGAAGAAACAAGAAAACCACTAATGTCAAAAATTTTAAACAATGGAAGTTTGAATCTAGCTAAAAATACCATATCCCTTCCAGCTGATCTTCTCCAATTAATTATCAACCCGTTCTGTTATGTGCACATTGATGTACACAGAACTGTTTTTGGGGAAACCAGTAATATTTTAGAACCCCTGTGTAGACAGTTGCTATATAATTTGTACATCAAGCGCTATGATTTACTAGTTAATCTAGATTGCTGAATAGGCAGTAGAAAATCCAGCTTCTAAATGCTAATAGGTAATATATAGGTAGTCCTAGATTACTCTGACGTCCAACGGCTGTTTTGCCAGACAAGCTGGGGCCGTGGGACTTGTCTGGTAAAACAGCCGTTGGACGTCAGAGTAATCTTGGACTATATATAGGTTACCGTAGCTTGCATTTAAATTTATTACTATCGAAAGATTTTATTGTTTTATTTGTACTCGTAGTTTATTAATTTTTCAGGTGGTGGAAATTTTTATATTCTAATATTTTAATATATTAAGTGATGACCGTCGTATCGAATATTATTGTGTATTGACATTTTCCTCTATGTGAATGGAGGTGTGCCTTGATTGGCAGAAATTCGATTACAGATTACAGACAGATAGTCTAGTGTCACTTGAAAATATCACACAACAAGCCTTTTTTCACTTTTAGACAAAAACTATATGTAGGGACATAGTGAATTATTGGCTTGGTTACATGTAGCTGGCATTTAAGGTAGCGCCTTCCTCATATTATTTTTCTAATATTGTGATAATATTGTGGGCATACATTTCTCCGTTTCCGATAATTTCTAATCTTTTGAAGAATTTATGACAGTTTTATTTACGACAAAATGTTCGTCTGATCTATTTATTCGAGGGTAATAAACGAAGAGAAACAACGAAACTCAACAGTTACGGATATCCTTTTCTAAACGTTTATTACAGTTACAGATATCAGTCTTTACAGTTTAATTCCCATATCATTGCGTTTTTTGGAAGGCTGATTAAGCGGTTGAACTATGAAAAAATACTTTGTTTCTCAGTTTCAAACTTAGTAATACGTTAAAAAAAAAAACACGAAATAACGAAGAATAATACATAATTATTAAAAATCGACAAAAGAAATTTTGACCAGAAACATCGTCCGCCATCTTCGGATATACGTAACTGCAGTTACGGATATCATATTAACCTCAGTGATCATGGTCTTTGGATCTGTCATATTCCAAAGTCGGATCACTCTAACCTTGACTTTGTCGTTTGATACCTATGATAGTAAAACCTTGTCCAATTCGTGTCTGGGTCATATCTTGAATGTGTTCCTTAAAATTTTGGTTAACCGAACACGTTATTGAGTTGTATTATGGGCTTAGGGTGTCTCATATACCAATGTCAGATCATTCTGATCTTTAACATTTGACCCCTATGATTTTTAAACAGTGTTTGGTTTGTGTTTGGTGCACAACTTTTGTACTGTAGCACTTAGAGTGACAAAACTGTGTTCGCAAAAGCATCAGACCGACCTTGACATTCAATTTCAGAATTTACAATATGCAAACCTCACACTTTGTTTCTGGATCTGTATGATTCTGGGCGTATGACATTAAATTTTCATTCTTTCATTTGCGCCGATTTTATTTTTTCATTTGCGCCGATTTTATATTTGCTCATAATTGCATTTACAGTGTAACATAGGTGAGTAAATACTGGCCATACATATCGGAAGGTCAGTGCAAATGATCGCGAGAAAGGTATACTTATTTTTCTACACACCTCAATCTTGAATGTCTTTGCAATGTTATGTCTGCAATATTTATGATGGAACTTTTAAGTGCTGTCCGAAATACTTTTATCAGTTATATACTTTACACGGATGTAAAAATGGAAACTAAGTACCTCAATTTACGCCCTCTTACAAGCGAAAGATGAACAGTGTTATGAAGTGATGCGGAAAATAATTTGCGATCTCTGCCGTCAAAAACAACTTTCCTTTGAGGCCGAGGTTATGCATGTTGACTTTGAACAAGCAATGCATATCTGGATGCTTTTTCCACAATGTAGAATAGATTGTTGTCGTTTTCATGGTCTGAGCACAGAGTATAAAGACAAATTAAGTGACATTGGTAAATGGCTATCCCAATTGATTGACAATTCATAACATTTGTACAACTGGCTAACGGAAGAGGTCTATGATGATCAATGAAAAATAACTTTCACCTGTAATTTACCTGTAAAAAAATCGGTGCAAATGAAATGCAGATCGGCGCAAATGCAAAACGCCGATGATTCTTTCAGATTGAACTATCATTAACAATGTGTCAATTTAACACAAAGTCGGAATGACTTTATAAAATGATTGGCTGAAAACTAAAAAAAAAATCAAAATGTCAAAGCTGAATTTAACAGCAGAACTTAAAATATATATCAGGGTAATTCATACCTCTACGAATCTAATGAACATTAACTTTTACTTCCTGTCTACATATTGCCGTTGATGATTAAATCCTTTCGTTTGATGTGTTTGAGCTTTTGGTTTTTGCCATTTGATTAGGGACTTTCTGTTGTTTTTTTTTTTGTATTTTCCTCGGGCTCAGTAATTTTGTGATTTTACTTTTTCATATAAATTAACCTTCACTACGGGTATATTTGTTTTAAGTTTGCTGTTTTGTCTAAAAATAGGAGATGTGGAATTTATTTCCAATGAAGCAATTGTCCATAAATGTTCAAAAGAGGAAGTTATATTAGCAATTATAGATCACCATACGGTTTTGAGAAAAACCCATACCATATAGTCGGCTATAAAAGGGAAACGTGAAACAATTCAAATAAGAAAACTAACGGCTTAATTGTATTGTTATTTAATCAATAAAAATACAATTGACAAAAATAAATACGGAGGACATGTCCCAATAAAATGTACTTAATCACAGGCCCCTGACATGGGCCAATAAAATGTACTTAATCACAGGCCCCTGACATGGGCCAATAAAATGTACTTAATCACAGGCCCCTGACATGGGCCAATAAATGTATTTAATCACAGGCCCCTGACATGGGCCAATAAATGTATTTAATCACAGGCCCCTGACATGGGCCAATAAATGTATTTAATCACAGGCCCCTGACATGGGCCAATAAATGTACTTAATCACAAGCCCCTGACATGGGCCAATAAAATGTACTTAATCACAAGCCCCTGACATGGGCCAATAAAATGTACTTAATCACAGGCCCCTGACATGGGCCAATAAAATGTACTTAATCACAGGCCCCTGACATGGGCCAATAAAATGTACTTAATCACAGGCCCCTGACATGGGCCAATAAAATGTACTTAATCACAGGCCCCTGACATGGGCCAATAAAATGTACTTAATCACAAGCCCTGACATGGGCCAATAAAATGTACTTAATCACAGGCCCCTGACATGGGCCAATAAAATGTACTTAATCACAGGCCCCTGACATGGGCCAATAAAATGTACTTAATCACAGGCCCCTGACATGGGCCAATAAAATGTACTTAATCACAAGCCCCTGACATGGGCCAATAAAATGTACTTAATCACAAGCCCCTGACATGGGCCAATAAAATGTACTTAATCACAAGCCCCTGACATGGGCCAATAAAATGTACTTAATCACAGGCCCCTGACATGGGCCAATAAAATGTACTTAATCACAGGCCCCTGACATGGGTCAATAAAATGTACTTAATCACAGGCCCCTGACATGAGATGGGCACATAAAGCATGTATCAGAGCTTTCTGGGTACTGAATTATAAAATCTACAGTAAGGATGCATGGAGAATTTCAAAATTTTACATGATTAACATATGAAAAAAAAGAAAAGATTTTTGATGATTGCTGATGAGACAACGATTTAGTAACAAACATCAAACCTGTGAATAAATTCATAAAGGGAAATAATACACATCTACCGTTGCTAACTTTCCACAGGTGCTATCCAGCACTTTGATTGTTAAAGTCTTCCAAAAGAGTTTCAATTGACACCCGGCTTTTAATCAATGTTAGTATTTTCATGTTTATTCAAAAGTAATCAAAATTATTCAGGGTCAGTAAACTTTTCAACTTGCCAATGAATGTTATTCGATAATTTAATTAAATTGAGAATGGAAATTGGGAACGTGTCAAAGAGACAACAACCCGACCAAAGAGCGGAAAACAGCCGAAGGCCACCAATGGGTCTTCAATACAGCGAGAAAATCCCACACCCGGAGGCGTGCTTCAGCTGGCCCCTAAACAAACATGTGTACTAGTTCAGTAATAATGGACGTCATACTAAACTCCGAAATATATAAAAGAAACTAAAATTAAAAATCATACAAGACTTACAAAGGCCAAAGGCTCCTGACTTGGCTAGCTATGTATAGAATTAATTGTGCTTAATTTAAAGTTTTTTCTTGTAATTCTCAAAATTTGTCATGTTCTCGGCATTTCTTACCCTCCAGTAGACGTTTCTTTTTTTGTTTGTTTGTATATTTTAGTAAGCCTTCCTTACCTTGTTACAATGATTATGGTTGGTTATTTAAATAACAAAAGAAGATGTGATATGATTGCCAATGAAACAATAATTCACCAGAGACCAAATTCTTTCGTGTGTTTGATAATTTTGGATTTTCATGTTTATTGTATTACCCCTATGATTTATTTTCGTCAAATTTGGGATTTAATACTAACGTATAATTAATATATTATGTCCAGGACAAATTTACCTCTTTCAACATACTACTTTTCTGCAGCATCTTCAATTAATCTATCGTCCTGAACATGCATGAAATATTTGCCACTGGACTTTAAGCAACCAACAATCAATCAATCAATTTATCTATTATATTTATCAACTAAGCAGTGCGGATCCAGGGTGGAGGGTTCCTGGGGTTGGAACCCCCCGTTTTTGACGATCAATGCTTTTAGATTGGGACATATGGTTGGACCTCCCTTTTATCCTCGGTTGGAATCCCCTTTTTAAAATGGCTGTATCCGCTCCTGACTAAGTAAATAGTAATTCATTACGTGTTTATCAACATCTACACCATTAAATGATTCAATTTTGACAATTTTAATTCTTGACCAAGAAACTCGAGAAACCAAGGACGTAACATCACAGTACCCAAATTGCACCGAGTACCCAAATTACACCTTTTCAACAAAAATAGCTGCGGAAATCTTACAAGTTTTCTTTGAGACTAAATAATTCATATTTCTATGATCTGATATTATATACACGTCTTTTGACATAGGTAAATTAATTTAAACATACACAAAACGTTAACAATAATTATATCAACAGATGAAGCATTCACTGGACAAAGTAAAATTTACGGAAACGTCGCCATTCGACGTTCACAAAACGTCATCTTCTCAAAATGAGCAACAAAAATATGTTACAAGCCTCCATTTCTTAAAATATGAATAGTTACTAAGCATGGACTAATGTCAAATTGTTCTAAATATTTAAAGAAATAAAACAAAACATCTGTAATTCGAATTTTAAGGATGTGAATTTAAGCATCGAGGCAATTTGGGTACTCTTCATTACAGAATCATGGATCGTTTGGAGGTCGGTTCAAACCTATTTTTCTATCATGATTCAGTATGGATTCAAAATTAGATTGGTGTAACTATATAGTAAATAAGGATACGTATACACAATTAACACAGAATGGAAACTTGTCTGGATCATGAAAAAACGTAGGTAAAATAAACACTTAAAATAGGAGCAATTCAGAGGCGGATTTAGAGGGGTGGCAGGGTGCCCCCCCCTTTTGTGGGAAATAGGGAATCACTGAAACATTCCCGGAGCGGACCCGCTCTTATGCAGTCAGTGGGCCCCTTCATTTCTGGATCAGCCACTGCAATTTGGGTATCCTCACGTTATAATTACATGTATTATAAATACGCATGTTAGGGAGCTACCATTTGATTTTTATGGGGGTCTAGGATGAAAAATTTTGTCCTGCATTTTTTTTTTTAGTTGTAATCTCTGTCCTGCCTTTTTTATTTTTCACTGTATTCGGTCCTGCCTGTTTTATTAGTTTATCCTGCCTTTTTTTATAAAAATTGTCATCCTGCCTTTTTTTTAACTCAAAACTCCTATCCTGCCTTTTTTAAAATTTAATCCTACCCCCTAAAAGTTCATTTGTCTTTAAATATTTTAAATTTCCCGCCTTCATTTCTGAAGATCATTCACCTGTAAAATTATCGTTCTTTGGATATCTGATGTGTTGACGTCCTAAATATTTTTGCATAAATTGATTTATTTTGTTGATTGTAAGTACCTAAGTATAAACACGAACTGTTTGCAATCACTTAAAAATTTGCGCGATTATTCTTGTCAGTATAATTACGACAACGATTCAAATAGTAATCCTTTATTATGGACGATTACACGTAATTATTGTTTTAAACACCGTTTTTCATTTTACTCCGGGTCCGAGCACACGTTCTCTGCACCATAAGGCACACACACATTATATATATACATATATATATATATATGTGTGTACATTATATTACTTTCAGCTATTGGACAGAGTTCATGCATATGGCATCCCACAGATTAAACTGCCAGGTGTCGTATTCTGTTGAAGGGTGGGTGTGTGTTTTTGTATAAATAATCACAACTACTAGTATATTGATCACTTATGGAACGCTGTTGGTGACTTCGTCTTTTACTATTTAGTCACATGAATTTGTCTCTGAAAAAGAACAATATTCTTTAATGTATAAAAGATATGTTATTTTTTCGGTGATAAATGCCTGCGTATTAAGTGAGGATATAAAAAAAAAACAAGTTGCTTACTTTAAAAAGAAAAGTAATATGTGAACCCACTGACTGGTCACCAAAAACATGTTGCTGAATGTTTGTTTGCTTTTGAATTGAAATAATTGTTGGATTGTTGTGAATAGAAAAGTGTATATATACATGTACAGCTTCTATTTAAATATACATTTAAGGCTCGACTTTTTTTTAATTTATTTTCTTGGGAGTTTTCATTTTTTCATAACCTTTTTGCAAATCCCAGTTTCTTCAAACCGGATGTCTAATGCTATTTGCACAAACCAATCGCAATATAAATTTAAGCACTCAGTTTGCTTATAATTCGGATGCATTCATTTTATCTATCAAATCTTCATATTTTGTTTCCTTGACGCCGTAATTTATTCTCCACTCGTTATTTAAGCTGTCTGTGCTCATGGTAGATATTGTATTGATATTTCCATGTGAAGTGAAAACCTGTGGCACGTAACTTATAAGAAGGTTTCGTATATTCTTCTTGAGAGTAACACATTAGCTTCATTTGGACCTCTTATATAGAGACTTATATTGGTCTCATGAAACACCTCAAAGTTTAACGAGTTCCTGATTTTACTTAAATCAATTCAAATATTCAACACGAAAAATTGGTTTTGATTTGAAGAATATCTTATTTTCAGAAGTTTTATGAATTCCTGAACATATACTGTAAAGAACAAATTTATATAAAAGATATGTAGATGTAAAAAGATACCACGATTAAAATTTTATACGCAAGATTTTTTGATCTTTTGTGTTTTAACGCCACTTTTAAGCACCGCTTTTGGGCTATTTCGTGGCGGTCAGTTTTTATTGGTGGAGGAAGCCGGAGTGCCCGGAGAAAACCATCGACCTTCGATAGAAAAACTGGCAATCATAGTCAATTAAGATTGGAGTCGAGTGCACCCGCACGAGCGGGGTTCGAACTCACAACCTCAGTGTTGACTGGCTAGTGATTACAGTAGTAACTACTTAGACCACTCGGTCACCGAGGTCCCTTTATACGCAAGACGCGAGTTAAGTCTACGAAGAATCATCAGTGATGCTCGAATAAAAAAGTGAAAAGGCCAAATAAAGATCTATTCCTTGTGTAGAAAATCCTTAGCATTTCGAAAATGTCAAAGTTTATAGTAGGACAGTGACTAAAAAAACGAAAGAGTAACAGCTAGTGAAATTAGTATTTATGCATGCACGTGGTATTTTTGTGGAAGAAAATTTATATAGAAAGCATACCCAGTGATACTCTGGATAAGAATATGCATGTGCGTCATCACATATATTAATCTTATAGTTGAATTCAGCTGTCAAACTACCCACCTCAAGTGTTTTGACTCCGGATTCATTGACATTTTATCCGGAATTTTTGTGAACGCAAACCGATACTGTGCGTGGGAACAGGGTGATGTATAATGTGAATGAATCAAGATGTGTAGGATAGTTGGTCAACATAATGAATACATTTTTCAAAATTGTATCATACAAATATTTAGATGCTATAAGGTTGAACTATTAAAACAAACAAACAAACAAAAATTTGAAATTTTGTAATTAACATACATTCCTGTTAATGAATTTTTCCCGAAAATTTAGAATATAATATCAATAAACACAAACGTCAAGTATTTACAGATGGACATTTTATTGCCAAATCAATCTCTTTTAAGTGTCTAACATTCCACTGTATAAATAATAGTTTATATTGCTACACAAAATATAAGCAGAGACTTATAAATACATATTAAAATAGCATAAAATAATTAACATTATGATAGTAATTAAATTTTGTTATAATATTATTGTAAAATATTAATAACGTTTTATGTAAGATGCAAGGATTTAAAATCCTTGTGAATTGAAACCATGCACGTATTTTTTCATTCACGACTGTTAAAAAATTAGATATTTAGTTAACTTTGGGTACGCATTCGATACAGTTACAGGAGAGGTAATGACGCTGGTAACGTAAAATGTTATTTTCGCGACGTCAAACTGTGACATATCGGGAAAAGATGCATTTTCCACTGTTTTTTTATGATATAAACTGATTCAACATTGAAAACGAGTACAAGGACCCCTCTTTTAAAAAATGGTATTAGGTTTGATTACGTATGAAGATTGTTTGTACTAATTTTAATGAAAAGTCAACAATGATTTTTGTCGAGTTTGTTACTTTTGTCGCAAAAGCGAGACATAACGATCCAACATTCCGTCGGCGTCGTCGTCGTCGGCGGCGGCGTCCACAAATATTCACTCTGTGGTTAAAGTTTTTTTTAAATTTTAACAATTTTCTCAAACTATCCTGAATTTCTACCAAACTTGGACAGAAGATTGTTTATGATCATAGAGTAGTATCCAGAAGTAAATTTTGTAAAAAAAAAAATCCTGTTTATCCGTATTTTACCTATAAATGGACTTAGTTTTTCTGCCAGTTAACATTACATTCACTCTGTGGTTAAAGTTTTTAAAATTTAAATAACTTTCTTAAACTATCCTGGATTTTTACCAAACTTGGATAGAAGCTTCTTACATTCAAAAGATAGTATCTAGAGGAAATTTTTTAATAATTTTTGCCCATTTTTGTTGAGCCTGCGACTAACAGCAAAAGTAGGCGAGACACGGGGTTCCGCGGAACACTTACGATTTTTTTTTTAATTTGATAAATATACCACCAAAATGCCGTTTTCTCCTAAAATCCTGAAACTTTGTAAAAAATTAATCATTTCCAAAGAACTGTTAAACATATTAAGAGCATATTTATGCCAAGAAGATTTTCATAATGTTTTTACAAAAATCCGATTGTGTTATCTGTTGAAATAAAACAAGTTAGGTGTGTCCATCGAAAGAATAGAAATGTCAAAAAAACGAAATGTTGAGTAAATGTTTCAAATTTTGATCCCATTTATCTCTTAAAGTAGCACATGAAGGTATATTTTTTTTATTACATATTTGAAGTGCTAAGGTGAAAAATAGCTTGTATGCAAATTTTCGTAAACAAATCTTCATGTGATCGTAACTGTATCGTATACCCTTAATTTTTGTTCATGCTCTCCGACATTTTCCCATGCTATGATTGAAATTTAAAATATCAAATGATAAAGGTTCAGAAATAATCAGTATATTCTGGCACATTATATATCAATAAACTATTCCCAGGTTTATGTTCACAATGCACAACAGCACGCTATATTAAATACTACACACACAACGCGAACAAGGACCGTCTCAAAGCATGAATTATATAATTGCGTTATCATTATACTTGATATTTAATAAATTATTCATATTATTAAAAACATTTATGTTTTGTCAAAGACAATTAGGTTCTAATATATAAATTATTTTTTTACTGCAACCTAGTCTTTATTGTTTTACTTTTCAATCTTCAAACGAAATTTGATTGTTGAAATATACAATGTCACGTGGTAGCCTTGAAATATACAATGTCACGCGGTAGCCTATCTATAGAAGGACCGTATCAAAGACATAAATAACAGTTGGACGGCAAACGATTTAATGGCTTCTAAGGTCAAGACATTGGTCACGTGATAAAAGGTCAGAGTTTACGATATTTTGGTAAACGTGCATGCCTCGTGGTTTTTGGACTCGTATCGTCTTATTTGTACTCGTACATTAATAAAAATCAAAGTGTTCAATTCTAGATTGAATAAGCTTCCTTATTTTATATAATTATTATTAAAAAGTGTTGTTCAAGTGTTATAAATTCACGAGTGAAGTGAAACTTTTTTTCTGAAAATTTGCGTAGGTCCACGGAAAATCCCTAATTATTCCTTAAATAGGTTTGGTAACGTGTTGAGGGGTATAAAATATGAAGTAAAACCATTTTTTGGCTCTTATTAGACTCTTTCAATTCACAAAAAACCCGGATACGCAATTGTGTCAGCTTATTCGTTGCGAAGCGGAGATCAAAGGGAGAGAACTCGGTACACGCATCGTAGGATACTGCAAGTTAACAACAGTAAATTCGAGTAAAATTTATGATTGCAGTTATATTTCGACACTTTTTTGAATAACTTTTCCAATATTTCATGTTCCTCTACTGTTGTAACATTAAAATAGTCATGGAATGATTGAAAATGACATTTTTTCAAGTACTTACTTACAGGTTTTAATTTTGAAAACTTCCAAAGAAGAAAATTATAGATTTATTAAACTGACTTTTCTCTGAAACTTGGGATTTTTTGTATATTCTCAAACACCCTTTTGGTAGCTGAAAGGATACAAGAGGGGTTTATCAGCCATTTGTCAGCAGAACCTGTGTTACATTAACATTTAAATAAAAATATGGTAAAAAGGAGATGTAGTCATTGCATGCTTCAAAATTGTGAACATTAACATTGAATGAAAAAAAAGTCAATTTGCAGTGGACAGAAGTACATGTATAATTTTTGTTATATTATTCCTGCTTTAAGATACAGTGGGGGGTCCCAGGGGTCCCAGGGGTCTGGGGATCGGAATCCCTCTTTTATAGAAGATTAATGCATTTGAATGGGAGCATATAGTTGAAACCTACCCCTTTTATCTTTGGTTGAGAATACCCCACCCTGTTTAAAATTGGCTGGATCCACCCCGAGATAAGAAGCGGTTGAAGATGTACAAGTTCTGTTGCTCGCCTTAATCAAGAGAAAACATCTGAACATCCAAAGATCCAGAATTGGGTTTAAAACATAATAATCAACACAAAGATAACTGAACAAAAGCTGTATTGCAATCTAATATCCTGCAGTTCTCATAATTCCTATTATATGTATTATTTCAAGATTTGCTTTACTTTTTTTTCTTATATTTGAATTCAAAAGTCCTGCAAACAACTGTTGATCATGAGTCCTTTCAATTAAATTATTGATTGAATAATAAGCTAAGCTGACCAGTAAATAAAGTCTGAAAATGCTTTGTTGAAATAAAAGAGTTGTATTACGTCATAAAATATACTGAATCAACTTCAAATTTAATCCAAATTCATATTTACCTCCTCTAAAATGCATAGTCATTGAATTAAACTACAAAATCAAAAACCTGAGACTACTACAATTAATGTATAACAAAGAGATTGGTCACTTCCCATGTTATAGTAGTCTCAGACAAAAACAAAACTGACTTAAATACAGTATGTTCAGAAATTTTTCGAAGAATGGACAACAATGAGATATTTATTATTCTGATATCAGAAATAATCACATAGTATCAAATCAGAATGCGAGTTGTTTTATTGAGATAATCAAATGACATTTAATCGCATTATTTACTTTAATAAAAACCTCATGATATTATCTGAACTTACAGTCATGACTTAGCTTGTCAACATCTCACTTACTTTAAATACTTAAGTTAACCTGTTAGTACTAAAATAAAGAGATGTGGTATAAGATAAGATAAGATAAGATAAGATATTTTTATTCCAATTAAAGGGTCCATGAAGA
The DNA here is from genome assembly GCA_017311375.1 of Mytilus coruscus. Taxonomy (NCBI): domain Eukaryota; kingdom Metazoa; phylum Mollusca; class Bivalvia; order Mytilida; family Mytilidae; genus Mytilus; species Mytilus coruscus. The sequence continues at coordinate 14,986,075 of CM029602.1, read as the reverse complement.
GCAAAGTAATTTATCACAATGATTTTTATAATTGACACAATAATGTTGATATAAATCATATTAATATGAATATAACCATCTCAATTCTTAGATTTTAAACCACAGCCAGATCAGAGCCACACATATATTAGAAAAAAAGGCATAACAATCATATCTATTATAAACAGGCAAATATTCTCAACGTCTTAAATAAAACAATATCTGTACTATATTGATATTTTTCTCAGTTCAAAACATTTATTGATATAAATTGCAACACTTTTCGATACCTCTAGGTTTTCTTGAATAAAAAGCCAATTTAATTTGGCACTAGTGCTTAACTTTTCAAAATTTTTACAACCTATTAATATACTATCATAAAATTCTTTTCTTAAAAAGTTATAAAGGGACACTGAAATTTAAATATGGTATAATTGCCAATGAGATAACAGTCTAGAAACTATCCACCAGAGTCCAAGTGTCTGTTAGCAGTTTAACTATAAGTCACTTTACAGACATCAACAATGATTACATTTCATTATTTTCAAGCAAATGAGGGAAAAAGAGTAATACTAGCTTTTGTCTTACAACATGTGCTAGCTTTTGTCTTACTACATGTACAAGAGAATATAAGAAATAATAATATAAATAAGGAAATAACAGAGACAAAAAAGACAGGACTTAGCCACTGGACTATATGTAAACTATTCCCTTACTAATCCTTAGAGGAGCTGCTGTATACTTAGAAAGAAGGATGTTGAGGACTTGGCCCATCAATCAGCATTTTAGACACTACATTATGGTCAATTGCAATCTGCCCTATTTGTTCCAACCTATAATGAGTATTAAAATTAATACCTAGGGTGGGAATTAAACCCATGTATGTTCATTTACTCTATTGTTCTTCATGTACATACATTGTACATGTATATGAAATATATCAAATGCCAAAAAAAAAATGCTGTAATGTAAATATGGTAATTTTTAAACATCATTACAGCCTAATTTTTTAAAGGAAGTCCCTGGGCCTAGCTAGACGTATTTCTTAGGCAAGATGTATTATATAACTCTTGAAAGTATAACACTATAATGGTAATTGCTAAGTATTTAGTAACAACAACGTGCAATTTAGGTAAACAAACACCAACAAACTACCGCGTGTTTGTCTGCTGTGTTTAAATTCAAAACGACCCATCAGGCTTATTTACACGAATTTTTGCTAAAGCAGACAGTTAAATATGTCTGGTTACCTTAAGCTTATAAGTTCTATAAAGAATGCATTTGCTGTAATGACTTGTGTATGCATGGAAATATAATGAAGATAACATTGATTTTTTTACCGTAAATTTTGAATACACAACATTCCCGAGGTTTCCCCACAAAACACATGGCTACTTTGTAACGATGGCTGGTAACGTGTAGCCACTTTATAACGGTAAATGTGATTGGATGATCTTCAAACATCAATAATAAAATTGCTAATAAATGATTGGATACGAAATTGTGTCAGCTATTACTTTGATGAAAAATGTAAACATTGAAATCCGCCATTTTGACGCAGGCAACAAACTAATTTTCAATCTTGGATTAAAGGACATTGCAAACATTGCCAGCGTATCATGCATAACCAGTCATGTGCAAATATATCTTTTAATTTGTTTTTACACTTACTTTTCTATGTTTTAGTTAATTTAATGTTTTAATTTACTACAGAACGGAACATCGTTCTCAAGGATGCCGCAGAACAAATTATAGGTGGCGCTGTTTGTGGGCGTAAACATTTTACATACGGGTCCTTTTTTGTGTCGACAAGTTGACCTTTATCTGTCAGCCGTTCAACTGTAACTGCCTGTACAAATGATCGAAAATTTTCGAGACGTTCCAAGAATCTTGATTCCGAGGACATCGAATGACCCATAGACACTTCCAAAACTAACCAATATATAAGCGTCAGGAGGTTCACGCAAAAATAAGATTGTAAGATTGTTTAAAAGAAAGTTGAATTATTTAAACATTGATTAAGCAAGTGTGTACTTATGATTATAGATATATAATTTAATTTTGGATGTAACACGTCTTCTGATTGGCTGAAAGTGTATCAGCTCATAGACATAACTTTGTCATGTGACCGTGACGTCATCAACGTTTTTATCATGATTTACTCCTTTTTAATTAAATTATAAGGAATGAACATAAAAAATGTGGTGCACACTTTTAAATAACCCGCTATGCGGGTTTTTCAGTTTGCACCACATTTTTTATGTTATTTCTTCATAGACAGAAAAAATATTGCAGTGCAGTCATTCCTTAAATAATTCTTCAAGATATTCAATATTTATTAAAAAAAAAAAAAAAAAAAACCGCAATGACTCACGCATTTTCATGCTTATTTTGGCAGCATATTCGTTTGATCTCTACATTTTTGGCCAGATATCACGCATTTACTTTAATGAAACTTAACGGCCCTGCTACATGTACATATGTACTTGTGTTGCTAAGAAATATTTTGTAAAAAAAACTATCAATAGTAAACACCCCGATTATGTATCTTATCAGACCAAACAAAACAAATTAGGCCAAGGCAAATAATTATAATAATTACAATCTCATTATAACAATGTTATGTTTGGATGTCAAATTTTTCTAAATTTACTTGATTTATTTTCAGAGGTGAAACGTAGTATTTTATGGTAATGGAGATTACTCAAAACAGTGAAGAAAACCAGTTCTCTTGTGGTTTGTGTGGTGTGAACTTTACTTTCAGTCATCTTTTACGTAAACACATTACAACTCATACTGTTGGAAAATATAAATGCGACCTATGTGATAAAACTTTTCACGCCATCAAAGCTTTAAATGTACACACAAGAACACACACTGGTAAGAGACCTTATATATGTGACGTTTGTGGTCAAGGTTTAAATTCAAATCAATCTTTAAATACTCACAAGAGAATTCATACGGGTGAAAAGCCGTTTAGATGTATAGTATGCGAAAAACGGTTTAATCATAGTTCACATCTGTTAAGACACATAAAAATACACACTGGCGAAAGACCATACGTGTGTAATAAGTGTGGGAAAGAGTTTATTGAGAAATGTGACTTAAAACGACATGATATGAAAACACATACTGAAAAACTCCAAAGGGTCTCCAGTAACACGTATTCCGAAGAGAATAAGACTGTTTTCATATCTAAGGAGGAAAACTCTTCTAAATGTGATGAAGCTCGTAGTTTACACGTGAAAGAAAACGAGAAAACACAAACGCTTATTACAAATGGCGAATCTTTCAAATGTAACAATGAAATAAATGAATTAGACGATTCATGTCCAACTTCAAAGAATCATACGAGAACAGCTAATGGCTACATCCACACAACTGATGTTAGGGGTGAAGGTCAAAGTGAAAAGGAACAAATACAGGCACACTTGAAAATTTATACTAGTTTGAAACCTTTCAAGTGTAAAGATTGCAGGAAAGAGTTTTGGAAGGAGAGCAGTTTGCAGTCACATATGATCAAGCATTCAGGAGAGAAACCTTTTCAGTGCAAGGAGTGTGGTAAAGGTTTTATGGGAGAAAAACCATTGCAGTCACACTATTTAGTACATTCTGGAGATAGACCGTTTAAGTGCGATGAATGTGGAAAAGGATTCATAACAAATAGTTCTTTAAAGGCACACTTGATAACACATTCTAGTGACAGACCTTTTAAGTGTGTTATATGTAACAAAACATTTAAGAAGTGGGCACTATTACAAAATCATGCAAGAATACATTCGACTGAAGACCAGTTTGAATGTGATGTATGCAACAAACGCTTTGCTGAAATAAACAACTTAAAAAGGCACAGACGAATACATACAGGAGAGAAACACACATGCAATATCTGCGAGAAGGAGTTTACTTTTATTGAAAGCATGAAGGCACATAAGAGAACACATACCGGTGAAAAACCATACATGTGTTCTGAATGTGGGAAGCGATTCGGTCAACCACAACATTTGAATAGACATATGAAAATTCATACGGGTGAAAAACCTCATATGTGTGATGAGTGTGGTAAACGTTTTATTAATGTAGGAGACATGAGGAGACATATGACAACACACACTAGGAAAAAGTTAAATGTACTTCAATTAAAAAGACTAAGAGATTGTGAAATGGCAGACGACATTGAAAGAGTCGGGAAAACATCTTCTGAATTTAATTCACAATAGAGTCGTATTTAAGCAATTCGATTTTTACTAAAGTTAACATGATCACATATTCGTGTGTATATATTTTGATTGTAGAACTTTGTATTTTAGTTAATATTGTCATTAGGTTGCTACGTCCTATTCCTTTCATTTTGACTTTAAATCACAACGTCATGTCGAATTCAAACATGTGCCTAATCCTGCTACTTAAAAAGGTCTGAAGATGGTACGAAAGTAGAAGTTCGAAAAGTTTTGGAATAAATAAAGTATATATGATTTATTAAAAACAGTTATACTCCCCCGTCAATTATTAATTGGAATGAGTGTCGTAATATCATCCACGACTCACTTCGTGCTTTACTGTTTGAAATGGATAAAACGGGAAAAATCTTTGGACTCTTTTTTTAATTCAGTAATGAAGGTAGTTGATATACGTATACAACATTTTAAAGAACATTTTACTCTTAACAACAACCATAAAAATCCTATTTCTCGTATCAAACATAAACTAAAAGAACTAGCCAAGGAATTTGTTTTTGTCCCGGCTGATAAAGCTGCTAATAATATCATTATAGTTTGACGTAAATTTTACATTGAAGTTCTGCAAAAGGAAATCACCAATTCACCAACATTCCAACTGACTTCATTTTCAGAAAACGATATCTGTAACAAACATAAACTATTAGCTACTTCTTTACAAGCAGAACCAAATACAATGAAAGTCCCAACTATGTACTGGCTTCCGAAGCTACACAAATCACCTTACAAATATAGATTTATTTCGTCTTCAAGTCATTGTTCCACTACTAAATTGTCTATTCTACTTACTAGTACACTTGGTACAATCAAAAACCTGATAATAAATTGTTCAAATAAGGCCTTTGAAAATAGTGGAATTAATTACTTTTGGAGTGTCAAAAACTCGTTGGAAGTACTTGATAAATTGCATGCATATATTGGTGATTTTGAATCTGTTCAAAGTTTTGATTTTTCTACCCTATATACCACTTTGCCTCATATTCTTATTAAGAAAAATTCACACACCTAATTAAATGGGCATTTAAAAAGTCGGAATGCGAATACATATGTTCAAACTCTTTTAGGTCATTTTTTAGTAGCAACAAACAAAAGAACTATGTCAATTGGGCATGCTTTGATACTATATCTGCCCTTGAATTTTTACTTGATAACATTTTTGTTCGCTTTGGAGATTCCGTATATCGTCAAGTTATCGGAATTCCAATGGGGACTAACTGTGCACCACTTATTGCGGACCTATTTTTGTATTGTTATGAGTTACAATTTATGACTAAAATCAGCAAAGACCCATCGAAACAACATCTTATACAAACATTTAACAATACTTTTAGATATTTGGATGATATATTGGCTCTCAAGAATGACGACTTCAGTATGTATACTAAAGAAATTTATCCTGTTGAACTTACTTTAAATAAAGCTAATACTAACAATGACCACTGTCCTTTCCTCGATCTTGATATCTATATCATTAACGGGAAGCTTAATACAAAATTTATGATAAAAGAGATGATTTTCATTTCCTATCGTTAATTATCCATTTTAGATGGTGACGTTCCTTGTCACCATCTTATGGTGTTTATATATCTCAACTTGTACGATTTGCTCGTGTATGTAACAACGTATTAGATTTTAGCGAGAGAAATTTATGTATTACTGAAAAATTATTACACCAGGGTTTTCGATATCATAAACTAGTCAAAACATTTACTAAATTTTATCATCGGTATAAGGACATCATTCATAAATATAACTCAACATGCAGACATCTTATACGTTCGGGTATTTCACATCCAATCTTTTATGGTAATATTCTTTACAAAGCACAAAAATGTCAGTATTCACCTCAAAAGCTAACAAAATCTTTAAACAGACTTATTAAGAAGGGATATAGTTACGATACTGTTGTCAGGTCATTAAAGATTGCATATTTTGGCTTTAATATTGATTCACTTATAGGGTCTTTGCATCGGAATTAACACATTTATTCTAAAACCAGTTGTTGGCATGACACGGGTTATGTTCTTCTCATATATTTTATGACGGTATTATACTAAACCCCAAACAGGAGGGATTGTGCCTGATATTCATATGATGAAGACATAATCTTTCAATCAGTTTAATTGAGGTCTGGAGCTGGCATGTCAGTAACTGCTAGTAGTCTGTTGTTATTTATGTATTATTGTCATTTTGTTTATTTTCTTTTGTTTCCTTTTCTGACATCGGACTCGGACTTCTCTTATACTGAGTTTTACTGTGCGTACTGTTGTGCGTTTGTTTTTCTACATTAGATAGAGGTATAGGGGAGGTTGAGATCTCAAAAAACATGTTTAACCCCGCCGCATTTTTGCGCCTGTCCCAAGTCAGGAGCCTCTGGCCTTTGTTAGTCTTGTATCATTTTAAATTTTAGTTTCCTGTGTATAATTTGGAGTTTAGTATGACGTCCATTATCACTGAACTAGTATACTTATTTGTTTAGGGGCCAGCTGAAGGACGCCTCCGGGTGTGGGAGTTTCTCGCTGCATTGAAGACCCATTGGTGGCCTTCGGCTGTTGTCTGCTCTATGGTCGGGTTGTTGTCTCTTTGACACATTCCCCATTTCCATTCTCAATTTTATAATGTTCAGAAGTGCATTTTGTCTCGCCTGCTACTTCTGTCCCTATTTCTGTTTCAGAAAGCGAGACATAGGAATAGTGATCCGTCGGCAATGGCGGCGTTAACTAATTACTTAAACACTTAATATCTCAGATGTTAGAAGACCTGGATGCCTCATGCTTTCTGTATAGATGTATAGATGTATAGACAAGGTCCTCTGTCCAACAGCAAACTAATTTTATGGGTCAGTGAACAAGGTTCAGTTTTCTTTGGTCAAGTCCATATCTCGGATACAATAAGCAATATGTCTACTATATTTGGTGTCTGAAATGATTGTAAGGTGTACGTGTTCAACTGGCAGGTGTCATCTGAACTTGATCATTTTCATGGTTAATTGGACAATGTTTAGTTTTTGTGCTTTTGTCTATTTTCAGATATTTAAAGCAATAGGCCAGCTGTATTTTATTAAACGAGTGTAGAGTGTACATGTCTGTCTGGTAGGGTTTTATGACCTTGACTTCATTTTCATGGTTCATTGGTCAATGATAATCTTTCGTAATTGTGTGAGTTTGTCGGATACTATAAGCAAAAGATTAACTATATGTGGTGTATGCATGGAATGATTGTACAGTGTGCATGTCTTTCTGGCAGGGTTTATATGACCTTGACCTCTTTTTCATGGTTCATTGGTCAGTGATAAGGTTTATGGGTTTGATCTGTTTCTCGGTTATACTATTAGCGATCGGACCACTATAATTGGTGTATGGAATGATTGTAAGTCTGGCATGGTTCAACACACCTTGACATCATTTTAGTAGAAGATTGATAATGTAAAGTTCATATGATACTTGTAGTAAAACCTTCATATTACAGTTAAACAGGCGAGACATCTCAGCGTGTGCACTCTTGTTACACAAACCTAAAATTCTATCTGAAGTAAAGCTTCGTATAGTCTTTCAGATACACATTAATTCGGCTTTAGTATGGGTGATTGCCCGATGCAATTTTACAAAATCTACAAAATTTGAAATGTTTTATTATACTGTCTTCAACATAATATTCAATATTAATAATAGATATAAGAAGATGTGGTATGGGTGCCAATGAGACAACTCTCCATCCAAGTCGCAATTTACAAAAGTAAACCATTATAGGTCAAAGTACGGTCTTCAACACGAAGCCTTGGCTCACACCGAACAGCAAGCTATAAAAGTCCCAAAATTACTAGTGTAAAACCATTCAAAGGGAAAACCAACGGTCTAATCTATATAAACTAGAGGCTCTAAAGAGCCTGTGTCACTCACCTTGGTCTATGTGCATATTAAACAAAGGACACAGATGGATTCATGACAAAATTGTGTTTTGGTGATGGTGATGTGTTTGTAGATCTTACTTTACTGAACATTCTTGATGCTTCCAATTATCTCTATCTATAATGAACTTGGCCCAGTAGTTACAGTGGAAAATATTTTGTAAAATTTACAAAATTTACAAAATTTATGAAAATTGTAAAAATGACTATAAAGGGCAATAACTCCTTCAGGGTCAATTGACAATTTTGGTCATGTTGACTTATTTGTAGATCTTGCTCTAAATGCTTTGGTTTCAGAGATATGAGCCAAAACTGCATTTTACCCTATGTACTATTTTTAACCATGTCGGCCATCTTGGTTCGCGGGCGGGGTCATCGGACACATTTTTAAACTAGATACCCTAATGATGATTGTGGACAAGTTTGGTTAATTTTGTCTTAGTAGTTTCAGAGGAGAAGATTTTGTAAAAGATTACAAAATTTACAAAATGGTTAAAATTGACTATAAAGGGCAATAACTCCTTAAGGGGTCAACTGACCATTTTGGTCAAGTTGACTTATTTGTAGATCTTACTTTGCTGAACATTATTGCTGTTTACAGTTTATCTCTATCTATAATAATATTCAAGATAATAACCAAAAGCTTCAAAATTTTCTTAAAATTACCAATTTAGTGGCAGCAACCCAACAACAGGTTCTCCGATTCATCTGAAAATTTCAGGGCAGATAGATCTTGACCTACTAAACAATTTTACCCCATGTCAGATTTGCTCTAAATGCTTTGGTTTCAGAGTTATAAGCCAAAATATACATTTTACCCTATGTTCTATTTTTAGCCATGGCGGCCATCTTGGTTGGTTTGGCAGGTCACCGGACACAATTTTAAACTAGATACCCCAATGATGATTGTGGCCAAGTTTGGTTAAATTTGGCCCAGTAGTTTCAGAGGAGAAGATTTTGTAAAGATTACAAAATTTACAAAAATGGTTAAAATTGACTATAAAGGGCAATAACTCCTTAAGGGTCAACTGACCATTTTGGTCAAGTTGACTTATTTGTAGATCTTACTTTGCTGAACATTATTGCTGTTTACAGTTTATCTCTATCTATAATAATATTCAAGATAATAACCAAAAGCTTCAAAATTTTCTTAAAATTACCAATTTAGTGGCAGCAACCCAACAACAGGTTCTCCGATTCATCTGAAAATTTCAGGGCAGATAGATCTTGACCTAATAAACAATTTTACCCCATGTCAGATTTGCTCTAAATGCTTTGGTTTCAGAGTTATAAGCCAAAATATACATTTTACCCTATGTTCTATTTTTAGCCATGGCGGCCATCTTGGTTGGTTTGGCAGGTCACCGGACACAATTTTAAACTAGATACCCCAATGATGATTGTGGCCAAGTTTGGTTAAATTTGGCCCAGTAGTTTCAGAGGAGAAGATTTTTGTAAAGTTAACGACGACGGACGACGACGGACGACGACGGACGACGGACGACGGACGCCAAGTGATGAGAAAGCTCACTTGGCCCTTTGGGCCAGGTGAGCTAAAAACGAGAAACGAGAAACACTTATAAACCACATCAACAAACGACAACTACTGAACATCAAATTCCTGACTTAGGACAGGTGCAAACGTGTCAAACCTTTACCCTTATCTGAAACAATAGGGTAACATCACAACATAGAAAGTCACACTATAAAATATCAATCAAAATACATATTAACACAAGTGAATATACACTTAACGAATAAAATTGATCTATGATACAATGTAAATACAAAATCAATAAAATAATGGATGAATAATTAAAGTAACAGTATTATATCGTTGTATAATGTTAAACAATTTCAGAAAAAACAACAATAAGCTTGAACAAAAATCCGCCATTTGCAATAATATTATACACAGGTAAATGAAAATAATTTTGTTGTTAGGTATAATACATGTACAGTTCAAATCGAGAAAGGAAATATTTTTGCAAAATAAATAATTTTGATGTTCATAGTACGAAGAAGAAGTACGATAAGGTTTATACTAATTTGAGGTAAACATGTCGTATAGCATTCAAGAAAAGAAAAGAAAAAAAAACTTATTCTTTTATATTTTTGTAAATGTGAATTATTTGTATTGTTTATTGATTATTGTTACTATTCAGTAGCAATCAAATTGTGCGGAGTATATTTTTTACATGGATATCTTAAATTGTCTCAATGTTTTGGGAAAATTAAATTTAATTTAGAAATTTAAAAAAAATAAGTGAAGAAATTATATGATATGCGTGCGCATGGCATATCTGACTGGTTTCTATAGCAATCAGCTAGTAAGTCATCTATAAGTCTTTTGTTTTGACATCTGGATGATTGATTGATTGATGAGTGTTAAACGCCACTTTTAGCAATATTATTAAATTTTAAATGGTGTCCAGGAAGCCGGAGAGAACCACGAACTTTCGGTGGGAAAACTGACAAACATTGTCAATTAACATTAATTGGAGTCTAGCGTACCTTTCACCATCTAGTTTTTGCTAGCCAAGGCCAGGGTTGCGATCCAGTCCCCTAGAGGAGGGGAATTTCTAGGGTGTGCTTGACTATAGTGACTCAGCACGAGATTTTTGGATTGATAAGGTTGTACATGACTTTTTGTAGACAATAAACGGTAGCCCATCATGAACAAATACGTGAGCAATCTCTGTTTAAAATTTGATAATGAAAATCTTTGTAAAAACGTCTATGGATTTTTTAGCAAAAATCATGGCTTTATTTGCCACAAAACACCATTTTATATTAAATGCAATGAAAGAATAAACACTTTTGCTTTGAACAACGTTTCCTGTTGGTATATGTTTAAATTACACATCACTTTTAATCTGTATATTTGCTGTTTTGATATTGTAGCACTCTGAAAATTTTGTAACTTACTCTCACCATGGTTAATTGACTCTGAAACTCGCCTCGACGAATTTGAAAAAGCAAGACTTGGGCATACTGTGTTTGACGGCGGTGGCAACGTCAACAATATATTAGTTTGTGAATCGCTAAGTTTTATTTTGAACCACAAGTGATATTTGGTATGCAATGGTATGAGTCCTTGCACATTTCATTTCCATGGAGATTATTTGACCTGCTACCTTAGTCAGTGTCAATATTGGCCCTCTTGGTGTCTTTTGATTCTGAAACTTGCGCAATTCAATCGTTTACATACATGTATTAGTGTGTGATTAGGTCAGTTTAATGGGAACCACTAGTTGTAGGTTAATGCTTCGGACGCAATAAATTATTAAACGTGTTTTTTCTATTTTTTACATCACTGGGTCGATACCTCTGCTGGTGGACTATCAGTCCCCGAGGGTATCATCAGCTCAGTAGTCAGTGCTTCGGAACTGACATGATGTAACAAACTTTACTAAAATTGTCCGTTTATAAATTTTGAAATTATTATAAAACTAAGGTTTCAACTCCCTCAGGCAAAGTTGGCTTTAGATAAATTTGGCTATTTATTTTTAGGTATTTTTGACACATAGCTCTTCAACGATTTTCGATACTTATCCATCTTCGGATTTCAAATGTTTGGCTTTGAGCGTTCCTGATGAAGGTAAATCCAGAAAAGCGCTTCGGACGCAATAAATTATTAAACGTGTTTTTTCTATTTTTTACATCACTGGGTCGATACCTCTGCTGGTGGACTATCAGTCCCCGAGGGTATCATCAGCTCAGTAGTCAGTGCTTCGGAACTGACATGATTTAACAAACTTTACTAAAATTGTCCGTTTATAAATTTTGAAATTATTATAAAACTAAGGTTTCAACTCCCTCAGGCAAAGTTGGCTTTAGATAAATTTGGCTATTTATTTTTAGGTATTTTTGACACATAGCTCTTCAACGATTTTCGATACTTATCCATCTTCGGATTTCAAATGTTTGGCTTTGAGCGTTCCTGATGAAGGTAAATCCAGAAAAGCGCTTCGGACGCAATAAATTATTAAACGTGTTTTTTCTATTTTTTAATGAAATTTAGTATAAATTTGTATGAGTATTGATATATTTTAATGGTGCTTATTTGGCCCGCTCCCTCAGTCATTTTCTACTAACTTCAAATGTTTCGCATAGTAAGCATGTAACAATAGTACCGTTTCAACTTCAATAGTTACTTACTACGTAAAGGCTAGACAAACATCTGTGTCAACAGTTTATTTTTATGTTTAAGGATGTTCGCTTGTCATGTTTTGGATTTTTTGTCAGATTTTCGGAATCCTCTGGTTTTATCCATGTGGATGCCTTAAAAATTTTGCCCATTGACCCCCATTTTTCATTTTATAAATCTTTTACATGTATAATTATAAGCCATCTGTATAAGTCTTATAAAATCTTTGTTATTTTTTAATAGTTTTTGAGAACTTGAACTTTTCAATGATAAGGCTATGAAAAATCAAGAGAGAACATTTTCCCGCCAAAACTTCAATGGCTATTAACTCGAAAACAAGCACATTGACCTATATTTTTTTGTTGCTCTTTTGGTTCCTTTAATAATCCCCTATCAATTTATACTAGTGTTATGAAAAGCTTGTTATTTTGAAACTGAGTAGCGAACCTCCTTAAGTTTATATTCATCATTTTAAAGGGAACCACTTAAGATAATTCAGCGGTATTTGGTATGCATTTGTATTTGCATTATATGTTTTTCACGAAGGGTATTTTGGCCATTCACCTTTTCATGCTTTGTCATGGTTCATTGAAATTGCTTGATTGATTGATTGTTGGTTGCTTAGCTTCCAGTGTCAAATACTTCATACATGTTCAGGGCGAGAACAAATTAACCTTGCAACTGGTAGGTCCTGTTATAGAGGCCGGCCGTCCGGGATGAAGGTCGGGGAAATTCTGCCACTGAAAATGAGAGTATATTGGATAGAGATAAAGCTTTTGCATTGACATTGGGTGTTTTATAAAAAAAAAAGTGGTATGACTGCCAATGAGATTACTCATCACAAGAGACAAAATGACACAGAAATCAACAAATTACTATAGGTCAACGTATAGACTTTAACAATGAGCAAAGTCCATACCACATACCCAGCTATAAAAGGCCCCGAAATGACAAATGTAAAACAATTCAATATTTTCCAATGTAATTTCGTATCAAAATAGAGGCAAGATATATCTCTGTGTCAACAGTTTATTTTAAATCATTATGCCGCCATTATGCCCCTTGTAACACAATTGAGGAGCTTCTACTGTTTTGGTCGGTCTGTAAGTCAGTCCTTACCGTCGGTACACATTCATGACATTACAACCATTCCACACACCAAATATAGTAGACATATTTGTACCTGATAAACTGAAAAAGCACAAAAACTTATTATTGACAATATACAATGAACCATAAAAATGAGGTCAGGGTCAGATGAAACCTGCCAGACAGATATGTTAACCTTGCAATAATTCCATAGACCGAATATAGTGTTTGGTTACAGGAGTTGAGAAATAGACCAATCCACAAAAAAATCAACATTGTCGGAATGTCCACCATACATTCTATATATATATAAAGCATGAAATAAATAGTCAAGGTCATATAAAATCCTACCAGACAGGCTTTTCATATACACCCTACAATCATACCATACACCAAATACAGCTGTTATTTTGTTTATCAAGTTTACAGCGTCTGTAAACAGACCTAGCCACAAAAACTTAACATTATTTAATGAACCATGTAATTGAAATTAATTTCAGTATGACCTCTCAGACGAAAGCTACCAGTCGGACATACACGCCTTTGAATCATTCCATATACCACTTGCACTTGGAAACTTAACCATATGAGGTCAAGAGCATTGGACATATGACAGACGAAAACTCCCGTGACATAAGACATCTGCATACAAGGAATGAAGCATCCAGGTCTTCTCCCTTATTAAATATAAAGCATCTGAAAAAAAGTTTAGGCCATCGCTGCCGCCGGAAAATAATCCCTATATATATCTCGCATTTTGCGATAAAAAAAGTCGTAGGCGAATTAAGTACAGTGCATACATGTATATGATATACATTGGACAAAGATATATTTAAAAATATAAAAAAATGTTAATTCATTCCATTTCTGCGACACGTCTTCCAAAATTTGGTCATCAATAAACTATTTATCACAAGAATTACTCGAATCACATACAACTTTCTTTTTGTGTGTTTTCATATGTTTTCTCATTTCCCTTCCCCCAATAAATCGTTTACCACACTCATCGCACATGTACGGTTTATCACCAGTGTGTATTTTAATGTGTACTTTCAAATACCGACTACGACTGAAATGTTTTCCACAATAAGAACACTTGTAGGGTTTTTCACCTGTATGCGTTCTCATGTGTAATTTTAAACTGCTGATAAATGTGAATTCCTGTCCACAAATTTTACATGCTGCTTTTTCTCCTGTGTGAACTCTCCTGTGAATTTTTAAGCTTTTCTTCATAGCAAATCGTTTACTGCATAAATCGCATTCAAACTGGTCTTCGAACGAGTGAGTTCGTACATGATTTTCTAAAGGTGCCCAGAGCTTAAATGTTTTGCCACATATATTACACTTAAAAGGTCTGCTGCTGGAATGTGTTATCATGTGTGACTGTAAAGAAGGCTTCGTCATAAATCCTTTACCACATTCGTCGCACTTAAAAGGTCTTTCACCAGAATGTAGTCCTAAATGTGAGTGCAAATGTTTGTCTTTCATAAAACCTTTGCCACATTCTTTGCACTTGAAAGGTTTCTCTCCTGAATGTTCTCGTAAGGTATGTGTCTGAAATCTGCTTTCATGGCAAAACTCTTTTCCACAATCCTTGCATTTGAATGGTTTATAGGTAGATTTTCTGTTTGTCGGTATATGTTCCGTTTGACCAATTCCTTTATCAGCATAAGTTTTATGTGTTCCACTATTACATGTTCCCATATGTTCCAATTTGTCTTTACAATTATCTAACTTATTAACGACTTCGTCATATTTAACAGGTTCCTGATTTGTTATACACGTGTTTGTTTTTAAGTCCGTTTGTAAGTGTGACGTACCATTTTCATCATGTTTAGAAGATATTGCATCAGTCGGAATTGGTGTAGGCTCAAACTCTTGAGAACACATATTACCCGAGACAAAATTGGGTATGTGTTCCGTTTTACCCATTTCTTTACCATCATCTCTTTTATGTGTGTAATCATTAGATGTTTTCATATGTTCCAATTTGTCTTCATTTAGTTTGTTAACCACTTCATCACATGTAAGAGCTTCATGATTTGTAATAAAGGTGTTTATTTTCGCGGACTTTCCATTTTCTCTGCATTTAGAAGGTTCGGCATCATTCGGAATTGGACCAGGTTTAACCTCACGAGAACACATGTTACCCAAGACACAATTAGGTATCTGTTCCGTTTGACCAATTTTTTTACCGTCATCAATTTTATGTGTGTAACCATTAGAAGTTTCCATTTGTTCCAGTTTGTCTTCATGGTCATCTAGCTTACTACATGTAACAACTTCATCAGATATTAGAGCTCCCTGATTTGAAATAAATGTGTTTGTTATTGCGTACGTTTGTAAGTTTGAAGTACCAATTTCGACACGTCTAGACGATTTTTCATCAATTGGAATTGGTTCAATTGTATCCTCCTCAGAACATATGTTACTCGAGACAAAATGGAGTTTTTGACTTTCATGAATATGTACACTTTTCTCATGCCGTATTAGTTTATTTCTCTCAATAAACCCTTTCCCACACTTATTACACACGTATGGTTTATCACCAGTATGAATGTGCATGTGTCTTGACAAATGTGGTTTATGATTAAACTGTCTTCCACATATTCCACATTTAAAAGGTTTTTCATCAACCGGAATTGGTTCAGTTTTTATCTTATCAGAACACATGTTACTCGAGACAAAATGGAGTTTTTCACTTTCATGATTGTGTATTCTCATATGTCGTTTTAAGCTGCATTTCTCGATAAAAGCTTTCCCACACTTATTACACTCATATGGTTTATCACCAGTATGAATGTGCATGTGTCTTGACAAATGTGTTTTTTTATTAAATTGTCTTCCACATATTCCACATTTAAAAAGTTTTTCGCCAGTATGCGTTATTATATGTGATTGCAATATGTTAAGATTACAAAACTCTTTTCCACAATCATTGCCCTTGAAAGGTTCATCGGTAGATTGCGATTCCATGTGTTCCGGTATCTGTTCCACAACATCTTCACTATTAACAGTTTGATATGTTCCATCATTTGATGTTCCCATTTGTTCCGATTTGTGTTGACAATCATCTAACTCATTAACGATTTCATCTGATTTAAGAGGTTCCTGATTTGTAACAACTGTGTCTATTGTCGCGTACGTTTGAAAGTGTGAAGTACCAATTTCTGTACATTTAGAATGGTTTTTATCAATTGGAGTTTGTTTGGTTTTTTTCTCCTCAGAGCAAATGATACTGGAGACGCAATTGAGTTTTTCAATATCATGTCTATGTTTCCTAATATTATGTCGATTCAACTCGGATTTGTCAATAAAATCTTTCCCACACTTATTACACACGTATGGTCTTTCACCAGTGTGTATTTTGATGTGTCGTGACAAATGTGGTTTATGATTAAACCTTTTACCACAAACTTCGCATTTAAACGGTTTTTCACCCGTATGTGTTTTCATGTGACCCTTTAATGTTGCACTAGTTTTAAACACTTTTTCACATATATTACATACAAAAAGGTTGTCAACAGAAGGTTTTACAAAATTACTCCCATGAGCGTTTATGTCTCGATGATAAGAATACGTCTTATTTGTATCTTCACATTTAGAAGATGCGTCACTTGTACAAGTTGTAAGAGATATATGTGTTTTCAAATGCTTTTTCATGCATGTTTTATATTTAAAACATAGACTACACACAGAACATTTGTAGCGGTATTGACCATTACCATTTTCACTGGTGTGTTTTTTCATATGTCGTTCTAAATCCCTTTTCTCAATATATCGATCCCCACACTCGCTGCACACGTAAGGTCTTTCACCAGTGTGCAATTTCATGTGTCTTGACAAATTTTTAGTACGATTAAAACCTCTTCCGCACACTTCACAATTAAACAATTTTTCTCCAGTGTGTATTCTCGCGTGAGCCTTTAGAGCCCCATTTACATTAAACTCCTTTCCACATACGTCACATTTATAGGGTCTTTCGCCCTTGTGTGCTCTCATGTGTACTTGTAATGTGGTATATCGATGAAAACATTCACCACATATATCACATTTATATCTTCCAGTGATATGAGTTTTCACGTGTTCCCGTAGATGCCTACTCTGACTAAAATTTTCACCGCACAAACCACAAGCGAAAAGGTCTTTTTCATCATTTTCCATCACCTCTATATTAATGTAATACTATTTTCGCCCCTTCTTAAGAGGTCCCCCAGGTTACTGTCGCTTCTGACATACGTAATTATAGCCCATTTGATCGTCCTGAAATAGAAGGGGGAAAACATCCCTTAAATAAAGATTAATTCAAAATCCGAACAAATCATTGATAACTTCGTATTAATAAAAAGTTAAAATTCGCACCCGAAATGAATTACAAACAAACCGTTGTCGAAAGTATTATTGCAGACTGACGGACTTAAAAACGCAACACAGATTTTGATAATTTTTTTTTACCAAATCATGATTTTACTTCATATCCATTTTTAATTGTCATTCATGCTTACCATACTTCTTTATGTTTAGACAAATTCATTACTTGATTTACCTGACTTACCTGACTTACCGGAAGTAATTGAACACACGTACCGGATTATTGACGTCGCATAAACTTTTAAACGTAAATGTTTCTTTGGATCCATACCAATACTTAATTCAGTAAAACAATGTTAAATTTTCATATTAGCGGGACTAAGCAATACAAATCTTAATAAGGCCATACGAACTTGCTTAGTACGCATGCATTCGTCAACGTGCTAGACAGTTCCACAACAGAAAGTTTTCTTACAGTCCTTTCAACAGGAGAACGGGATTTGTAACACACTTAATGACCATCACGACAAGATTAATCTGTAGTGGCATTAATCAACACCCAGTGCATTGAAGATCATTGAAGAATAGATGGTGATGATGGATTGCTGCTTGACGTCCAGCCGCAAATTACTATGCATATTCAGGACAAGAACACGTTAGTGTAATACGATTATTAACACAGTTTTATACTAGACCAATATGCTGAGCCGGCTTTTGAAAAATTTAATTCTCAGTTCACGATGTTACAGTCGGAGTCCGCAGGAAAACATGTCACCTTATCCGGACACATTATTCTGACGCCAAATCGACCAGTTTTTGCTCTTTATTCTTAATGCCGCGTGATAAGGGAAGAATCAGAAAATACCAACGTCGATTTCTTTGGTTTGACCCGGTCATGTGACAAACCCACGAGCTCCCGACCTCGAGTCGAACACGCTACCGCAAAGCCCATATCGCATATTAGTCAGCTATAAAATGACAAATATGAAACAATTTAATAAAAAAAAATCGACAACCACTGAATTACAGGCTCATGACTTCGGACAGGCAGATACAGAATGTGGCGGGGTTAAACTAGTTAGATGGCGTTAAACCCTCCCATAACCTGGGACAGTGGTGCAACATCACAACATAAGAACACACTATACAAAAATAAACAAATAACAAATGTGAAAAACAGCATACCACTTAGCTACAGTCTCCTGAGTTTAGACGGACACAAGTAGAATGTGGCGGAGTTAAGACTAGTTTGAAAGCGCCAACCCTATCCCTAATTGCGCTACTTTGAACAACAAAAAGGGTAGAGTTCAGGTAGAAAAATAAATAAGATATGACCTAGTGGAGGAGTTTTCTGTTTGTTTTCTGATATTTTCTTTCAGTAGAAAACAAAGGATATGGGGTATCCATTCATTTTAACATAGTACGTTGCTATTTGTTATTTAACTTTTTTCTATCTGCCGTTTATACCATCAATCTTTCCATTCCAAAAACAAACAAACAAATGGAAAATAAAATGGAAAGAATTCAGAACGCAAAGTCATAGGACTATACAAGAAAAAAACACATTGAAAATGTATCCAAGAAAGATAACTGCATGGACGGCAGACTACACACTACATTAACCTACTACATCGTTGTACATCGACGATTAGTGTGTGCGTCCAGTGCGACATGAATTTATCATAAGTCCCTCAAGGCTTTCCATACTGTATTTGATCGGACATCATTTCCACACACTTGTTTTGAATTTGTAAGAAAATTGCTTGTTTAATATCTCTGTACTGATCTTATGCATTGCCGTTATCCCATGTTAAACTTTATGAAAATAAAGATACAACATAATTATATAATAAAAAAAATCAACAAAATACACACATACCAATGTTTGAAGTAATCAATAAACAGATAAAACTACAGATTTATGTTCGAGTGTACATAAAATGTGAAATACTTGGTCAGCTAAGGACAATAATTAAACTGATGTGGATCCAAGAGTTGAACCCCTCCCCCAAGGTAGATAATGTTTGAAGTGAAATGGGTAAAAAGTCTGCACTATCAATACATTGTAGCTCCATCAGTAGGGGGGCCTGGCCTCCCTAAATCCACCTCTGTGAAATGTCTGATATGTTAAGCCCTTTATGTCTGCCTGTAGACTGTTTACATTAGAAATTACATGTTAAAAAGCTGAATATAAGTGGTTCTGTCTAGCACAAAGCAGTGTTCATTTTTTTCGTGTTTTAATTTAATATCTTAATTTTACACAGAACAGTTAAGACATATTGTAAATTCATAATACCATTTCCATATACAACATTTTACACAGATAAACCTTGAGTGATTTTAAGAGGAGAAAAAAAATCAATTTCTTCAATTTCTCAAACAATTCAATATATACTAAAGCAGAGAACAAGTATAATGTATAAACATGATGAAATAAGGATATATGTGGTATAGTTGCCAATGAGACAACTATCCAGCAGAGTTTTAATGACACAACAGTAAGTCAACAAATGGCCTTCAATAATGAGCAAACCCCATACCTTATACAATACCTTGATCACATACAGTAATAGACATGACAGAATGTGGAACAAATAACATTATTTGAACAAAAAACTCTTTTTCCAGTTCAAAAAATAATACTGCATGTAGTGAAATATTTCATTTTTTTAATTTACAGATTGTTTATTCACTGTTGGTCACTTAGAATAATGTAACTGGAAAAAAAACTGATTGAATATAGATATTAAAGTGTCTTCATAGTACAGGTGAAATAGGTGGTTTTCAATGTAAATCACAGTGGTAAAGGAATAAGTTCAAAAAGGGTTAAAATTGGCCCTAAGTTTTTGATGTTTTTGTAAACTGGCCAAAATACTACAAATTTCTCATAGAAATAGTTTAGATATTACTATTAATACAAAATAACTTCATTTTGGCACATCACATTAAGAATTAAAGTGTGTTTGTTTGTACAGGTACACCTGTAAAAATGTGAAAATGTTTTAACCGTACACATAACGTCAATATTAATATAGATGAAACAATCATTAACTTTACTTGACATAAAGGAGTTACATACAGATGCTGTTTTGAATCATAAGAAATGACTGATATTTATTAATTTCGTCAGTTCCTAATTAGCTTCTTCAGAAGGAACAAAGTGTGTAAGGAGTTATATATTCCTATTTAAAGACCTAACTTTATTTCCATTTGAGTGTATGAAAACGAAATAATTAATTCATTTTGAATACTCAGTTTAATATATAGTCTTATGAACATGTATATGTGACTTAATCTTTGTTGGTCTTTTTACTTATTTATAAACATGAATAATTTTATTTTTATACGCCCGTTTACAGGACGTATTATGGTATACCAATGTCCGTCCATCGTCAACATGTCGGACATTAACTCAAAAACGCTTTAACCAATTTGCATAAAACTTTGGTGAATTGTTTATATCTATTGACGTGAGCTCCCTTTTGTTTTTTATAAATTTGAGATTTTATGTTTCCGAGTTATGGGGTTTTATTCATTAAAAAGGGGATTTTTAGTTTTCGTTAATTGCCAGTGTTAGGAAAAGTAAAATGCACACTTACAATCAACAATGTATTTTGGTAAAAATATTTAGGACGTCAACATACATCGGGACCCTCCTTCTCTTGCAAGAACGACAATTTTACAGGTGAATGATCTACAGAAAATTAAAGGCGGGATATTTGAAATATGAACAAAGGAAAATAAGAAAAACCTTAAAAATATCACAAAAAGTGGGTCATCAATAAAATTGACCACCTCTTGAGTCATACGGAGGACAGGGCGCTAACAAACATTGTTAACCCTGCCAGGTTCTGAATGCGTTTGTCCTATGTCATGGAGGGTGATCATGGAAGTGGGGACTGTGTTGAAAGAGACGACAACCAAACCACAGTGCAGAAAACAGCCCATGGCCACCAATGGGTCTATGACACAGGTGATCTGGTATTTCGGTGATTGTCGTTAGTTTGCTGGCTTTCATATTTTATTTTGTTTCTGATTCTGATTGTGTGCAGTGGCGGATCCAGAGGGGTTCCGGGGTTGGAACCCCTTTTTTGACGATCAATGCATTTGAATGGGGACATATAGTTGGAACCCCTTTATCCTGGGTTGGGAAACCCCTTTTTTAAAATGGCTGGATCCGCCCTGGTGTGTTTTCAAAACAAGAATTAAAAGAATTTGTAAAGATTTGGTGCGGTCCACAAAGTTTACACATTTTACTGTCTCGCTTGACGGAGTCAAAAGCGAGACATAGGTATGCTGTTTCCGGCGGCGGCGTCAACAATGTATTAGTTTGTGATTAGGTCTAGTTTATGGTGAACCACTAGCGGTAGGTCAAATATATTTGGTATGCAGTTATGTTAGCATTGGCACATCTCATTACCATGGAGATTATTTGGCCCTGCCCCCTCAGTTATGGTCTATTGACTTTGAAACTTTTGCTTTGTTTTCATGTATTAGTTTTTGATTAGGTTGTTTTATGGGGAACCACTAGTAGTACTGGTCAATGATATTTGGTATGCAGTTGTATTAGCATTGGCATATCTCACATGGAGATTATTTGATCACGCTTCCTCAGGTTTGTTGACTTTGAAATTTTGCTTAGTTTACATGTATAAGTTTGTATTTAGGTATGTTTAAAGGGAACTACTTATGATAAGTCAATGGTATTTGGTACGCAGTTGTATTAGCATTGGCACATCTCATTTCCATGGATCCTCCTTCCTACAAGTTTTATATTAATAAATCTTTATTGAAAAGCACTTTACGCCCACATGGGCCAATGGCTTAAAACATAAAAAATTCTGATCCACAATTTGATGAAAAAAATATTTTGGTCAGGCAGATGACATCATCAGTAAAACATTCTGAATCCAGATTTTCCCAAATGATTTGATGATATAGCGTCGAAGAACTATATAAAAAAAATTCTGACTCAGGTGAAAAAATGACCCCACCCCTTTGAAGTTAAATGGTTGGCTTGCTCTCTAATACTAATGATAATATTCATTTATCTTTACTACTAAAATAACGAGGTCAAATTTCTTAGCCCGCCGGTCTATACTACTAAAATAACGAGGTCAAATTTGTTAGCCGGCATGCATAACGTAAAAACTGACGACAAATCATAGAATTTTACTTTATAATATATCTCATAATGTATAAAACTAATATAGGACAATGGTGCTGATTAAAAATTACACCATTCCAGGCTCTTTTTCCCCACAATTGATTTTACAATGATAACAAGGTCCGGGTCAAAATTTGAAATCCGATACCGATATCAGTAGTAACTACTAGAACACATCCGCGACATCGCGGGTCCGTGACTGAAATAAAGTACCTATGCCTTTTTTCAGCCTGGATTATTTGTAGTGTTCATATTGTCCTCTGATAATGTTATGCTAATTATAAGTTGCACAGTTTTCTCTTCTTTCAACATCTTTCTGTTGGAACCTGTCCTGGTTTACTTGCTACACGTAAAGCCGGAAACTACACGTGACAATGATTGAATATAATAGTTCAATCCGGCCTTTTATAATGACAAAGTTAAGTAGTGACTATGACACATATATATAGCAAATTCCCAAAACACCGTTAAACTTTGGTGGTGCGCCCGACAGAGTGATTTGGTCCAGTTAAAAATGTAAAAACTATTATATATATATATATGTCTGAAGCTGCCAAACTGAATTATAGACCTTCTTTAAATACAATTATCCATATTTTGAGTTAGAAGTGGTATACTTTTCTATAATTTTAATATAATTTGTCTCGAAACTAGTACATGTACCACACTGTAAAAATCTTTTTGAGATAAGTTAGATGCAATTTTTATGCTCCCGCCGTAGGCCATGCATCAGTCCGTCCTTCTGTTTCCGCACTCTTACACAAGTTTGCCTAATCCAGATTTTCATGAACACTGAAAATTTAAATTAGTCACTATGACTATTCAGTTAGTCAAATATTAGCCGAAAGGTAGTCAACAACATATATGACTACCCATCAAGTCATTGTGACTACCTGCACGGTCAATTTGACTATGTTAGTGGTCACAGCACCACGTGGTGTACAGTATCGGTTTTCACGCGCACTCTTTCGCGTTCCTTTGTTCCCTAGATCGTGTAGATGTAAACAAACCAGGAGGCACGAAACTGTTATTTTGTCAATTAAACCAATTTTTAAAGTAAGTATCATGTTTATTTGTTTTAATTTAAACTTACAAAAATTAATTTTAAGAAAAGAAGTGTAATGAATGTAATATCGACGTAATGACAATAAAAAGGGGAGATATGTATACGGGATATCAATTTTGATACACATACAGCATATTGTCGATTAAAAGAGTATTTAGCGATATCTTTTTTCACCTGACCAAAAGCTGTTAAGAATAAACACTGCAATCGATATTCACAACAATAAATTAAAAAAAGCTCAGGGTGGCTGTCAAGATCCTGGTGCTTGCATTACAATGCTGTGATATAGGATGGGTGGTTGTCAAGATCCTGGTGCTTACATTACAATGTTGTGGTATAAGATGGGTGGCTGTCAAGATCCCGGTGCTTACATTACAATGTTGTGGTATAAGATGGGTGGCTGTCAAGATCCCGGTGCTTACATTACAATGTTGTGTTATAAGATGGGTGGCTGTCAAGATCCTGGTGCTTACATCATAATGTTGTGGTATAAGATGGGTGGCTGTCAAGATCCCGGTGCTTACATTACAATGTTGTGGTATAAGATGGGTAGCTGTCAAGATCCCGGTGCTAACATTACAATGTTGTGATACAGGATGGGTGGCTGTCAAGATCCCGTTGCTTACATTACAATGTTGTGATATAGGATGAGTGGCTGACAAGACCCCGGTGCTTACATTACAATGTTGTGGTATAGGATGGGTGGCTGTCAAGATCCCGGTGCTTACATTACAAAATAATGGTATAAGATGAGTGACTAAATCACTAGATCAAAGATTTTAAAATTTGTTTTTTCTTTTAACTTTTAACATGACTGATATACTTATTTATTGTTATAGTTTAGCTTCTAACATGAAATAATTATATTTTTCAGCAAATAAAGACATTGCTATTTGTATGAACACAGCTGAGAGATTTTGGCCAGAGAGAATATTTACACTGACACATGCAGAGTTGATACCGACAAAATATCTGAAATAAACACTTCAAATTCTGACATACTGAAAATGTATAAAATATATATTTATGTTGGGATATCATAATGTATGTAGAAATGAGTTTATAATAAATATATTTTATTTATTTGATTTTTAGACACTTATATATTGTCACCGAGTAATGGTAACACATGGATTGATTGATTGATTGTTGGTTGGTTGCTTAACGTCCAGTGGCAAATATTTCATGCATGTTCAGGACGAGGTAACACATGGAAACTTAAGATATAGGAAGGTTTTGAACATTGAGCACTTTGTGGTCCTATACTGTTATCATTGTTAGTATTGCTGCTGTGGTATTTTTAATGATATTATATTCCAGATGTATTTGTCAATCCTATGGAAGAGAAACAACATAAAGTAGAATAACAGAAGAAATGAAACATAAAAGTACAAAACGGATAGAAACACAAACAAAGTAAAATGGTAGATAAAAAACACAACACAAATTAAAATAACAGTCTAACAGTCTATTGGTCGTGACTTTTCACAGTAATCATGTTGACTAACCAACATGGTCACTTTGGACCATTTCAATAAGTCATATGGACTGCATTCAATTGTCAAACTGACAAATGTGCATAGTTAATTCAAAATCCAATTCGTCAAAACGAGAATAACATACAGTTATTTTGACTTCCTAACATAGTCATAATTACCACCCTACTCAGTCAAATGTGACTAACCATCTAGTCAAACGACTAAGAGCATAGTCACAATGATTAAAGTGCATTGTCATCTAGAGGACAGTCAAAATGACCAATTAAATTGGTCAAATTGACTAATTTAGGTTTTCAATGAAGATCATGCACACTGCTAAGGATCAAAACTATTAAAGATAGTTAAAATTTAAACAGCGAGTCTCTTACCGTTCTAGAATGATTTCTTTTTTTTTTATGTCTCTTTATAATTTGTAAAATTGCTATATTTTTTTCTGCACTCTTTACTTAAGTTTGCCTCATCCAAATGTTATGAAACTCATACACAATGCTCCAAACCACAACACGCAGACATGGTTCGAATTTGGGCAGTGGGTCATTTTCCGATTTATGCCGCTTTTTAACTTTGAAAATTCGTGTCCTCTAACACATTAATTCTTGGTTTCTTTTCTTTTAATTTGATTTATTATTCTCGGGACAAATACTGCATGCTTATTTTCAGGATTATAATTTGTGTGTTCTCTCAACAAGTTTCAATGTATGTGAAATAATCCCGAAATTAAAAAAATAAAATCTGCAACATATTAAACTTATTATTCTTGAATGTCATATTCATATAATTACATTAGATGTATGTTTCATTATTATACGTAATTTTGATTGGCTAACAGCAATCCCGCGTCATTCTTCATTTTAAAACGAATTGCATGAATTGAAACATACATGATGACACATGTTTCCGCAATAAAGTGCACAGGTAAATAAAAGAAAAACTTGATAGTAATCGTGTTTTCATTATCATAGCGAAAAATGTAATTATAGTATTGAATGCTTCTTTACTAATTTCATAGGGTTGTAAAAGCTTT